>JAVSBV010056438.1:0-10729 GCA_033117975.1 Parotocinclus spilosoma
TAAAATGCACTTTCAATAAATTGAGTACTGGTAAAACTGGTTATCATTTTTATGTTGAGGTGCTAGGGGTGTCGGCAACTGCTGAATGGAACTAAAAAAGTAACTTGTAATCTAACTTAGTTACTTTTAAACTCAAGTAATCAGAAAAGTAACTAAATTACTTTTTAAAGGAGTAATCAGTAATTAGATTACATTTTTGCAGTAACTATACCATCACTGGGTATTATCATACTGATTTAACACAGCTGTCTTAAGAGGGTAACGACCTCACACAGTGAGAAGTATAAAAATATGTGCCCAAGGAGCTATAGTACCTTTAGCTTAGATAAAAGACAAGATATCAGGCTGAACACAAAGACTGACAGGTTAAATTAAACTCTTTTTATAAGGCTTATTGGCGCATAGAGTAAGGCCGATTAACAAAATGGGTACACAAGCTTAGTGTCCACCAGATTCTAAAATATACTTCTAATTATTTCAAAATGACAGCAATCAATTGTCATTCAGCCAATACAGAGACACATTTTGTTCCCATGGATTGACAGCTACAAAAAATATGTGTCAACATGGTGTCAAACCTGACATTCCACACATGCCATTTTATTTTCAAATATTGCATGCAGTGTGCCAAAGATATCAGTGGGTGTGATTTTTTTTCCCTCTGCTGGGTATGTCAAGTTATCACTTGAGGAAATATTATTTCAGAAGATTGAAGCTTATATGGTCACCACCCTGACATCTCATTTGTTGAAAAGGACACACAGGAAGTGAGCTCGGCTGTGTACAGTTATCATAACCATCCCTGTTAAATGGGCTCGAATGGACGCCAGGCTGACTGTGTCAAAGGTTGGATTTCCTGTGGCCACATGTTTCCAGAAGATGTGCACCAGGTTCATTAGTTCCACATCTCTGCCGCTTGCCATGTGTAAAGCCGTAAGCTCCAAAAGTGCAGTCTGCTCCAACACTTTCCCAGAGATCCTGCTGTTCTGAGACTCAACCCTGTCATTTATGTGTCAACACTGAGACCAATGAAAATATTTGCCATTGTTGAAATACGGACAAAAGACTGCACCGAAGGGTCAATGCTATCGCATTTCCTGGTATACTTATGGAGAGATTTGTTTATTTATTTTCCAAAACATTTTATATAAAATGGAATATAAAAATTATTTGTAGGTAACATATACATTCAGGTATTTTATATGATTTTGTAGTGTCCAAAAATTAGATCGCTGTTGGAACGTTTGTTCCCCACAGTGTACTACAAACATGCACACGAAGATCCCTGCAGACAGAACACACAACCAATATCAAAAATTGCTCATTAGCAGAAATGGTCTCCCTATGGACCAGCTTGTGTAGCACTAGGCTGTAAAGGGAATGATCGAAGGGTATTCAAGGGATTATATAGGAAGGTGGGGGCAGTGGTTTCTTTATCTTCACTTTAATTAAAGCAGCCAGGGCAGCGTGACCCCTCATTGCTGGACCCTTGTTTGGATGCACCATCAGTATTCATGGTCCTGTTTTCCACAAAACGGTGCTGCCTCAAAGATGTGTAATAAGCAGTAATAAACAGGTTAAACCATTATTGTACTTTATTACCATTATTGTACTAGTTGGTTGCTTGTAAACACACACACACACACACACACACACACACACACACACACACACACACACACACACACACACAAAATTAAATGTGAACAATAGCCATATGCACAATTACTAAAATTTGAATACCTCTACAGTTGTTGTTATGTTGCTATACGGGCTCCTGAGAATTCATGAAAACTGAATACATGTTTCTGAATACAGACTGAAATTTGACAGTTAAATGAACACTAAGGGCATTTAAAACTGAAACCCATCAAAGGGATAAACACTACCAGTGTGTGCCAACAGAAACATGCACAACATACACACGACTGAATTATGATCTCTTTCCCTGAAATCTATCCTTGAGTTATATTGGGATTGGCCTTTTTAGGAAAGCGTAATATTGTGAAGTTGCTTTGAGACAATACTCTTTTGTAAAAGGCGCTATATAAATAAAACTGAATTGAATTGAATTGAATTATATCACCTTGAGCTGTAACTTATTTGAGCGAAATTTAAAATTTAGTCAGTATTTCCTACATTCACCCTCAGTCTCTGAAAGGACCAGATAGGTTTTGGGATGTTCAGTGCAAAAACACAGTAAATCCTAAAATAACAGTAAGGGCCTAAAATTCACAGAAAATGAGGAAGTGTCAATGAAAGGCTGTCAGGAAAGCAAGGGATTATAAGCGGAGGAAAAATATCTTTAAAGGTAAATAAATTGGCTGAGGTGGTGAAAGAGGTGCGGTTTGGCTGTGGGAAAATGTATTCGCATTCTGACTTGCATTGCTAGTGTGTTATGAGTTTTGGCTTCCTTCCAGCGTAACTCAACTGGGCTCACTAGTCAAAGCAGTGTGAGCGCCTATAAGGGCATTACATTCAGGCATTGACCTTTGCCACAATAGCCCCTTTTCATCCCCCACCCCGCCACAGCAGATAGTTATAGTGAAGCTTCATAAAATACTATTTACAGGTCATTAACCAAATGCCATGGCAGTCCCCTATCCTGTTCACTCATGTAGCTTGTCAGCACTGCCATTAGGCTGGATATTAAACATGTTCATATTTCATCTGTCAGTCTTAATGAGATGGAAATGAGGTAACGTTAGCGGTGAAAAAGCACTGGATAGGTTTCCCTTCTGTTAGGCAAGATCATGCCTTGCCAAGAGTGTAGTTGACACCTAAGTTTCAGAGACTAATCCATATCAAGTTTATGGATTTAATTAAGTAATAAAACAGCTTACTAAGAAAGGGTGTGGTTAAATAATAATGCTCTGGTTGGCTTTTGGTAGTATTTCCCCCCTTTTCTTCCAAATGCCCCTTCCAAGGCCAAACTCTACACTGAGGTAGGCCAATGCATGGACTCTGCTGACCATTTCTTTACATCAGCAGCCTGAATGGATAAATGAGACAGGTGCCAGATCGGTCTTCCGAAATTCACCTTGTCATGTCTAATATCAACTTCTGGGCAAAATCTTAAACGATGAAAACCCATTATTGACTAATTTATACTTGGAGTAATTTCTGGGATTTTGTTTGTCCACCCTCTTTTTAAGGATTGACCACAGGTTCTCAATGAGATTGAGATCTCGGGACTTTCCTAGCTATGGAGCCAAAATTGTTTGTTCACCAAGTGTTTTGTGTATTGATTAAGTGTATTGATTAATGAAATGGTGCTCCATCATGCCACAAAGCATTGTTCATCTCTACATTGCTCCTGGATTATTGCTCTTGAAATAGGTTTTGATACCATTCCTTATTCATAGCAGTGTTTGGCAAAATATATTAGCAAACCAACTCCTCTGGATAAGAAGAAACTCCATACATGAATACATTTTGACTTTTAAATGGTTTCTGCATCAATATAAATCGAATAAGCATGTTAAGACAATTTGATTATCTAATCAACACTCTCCACACTCCAAGCCACACAAAGTCCAATTTATCACATCTCCCTTTCCAATTGGACACATTGTCTGTTCTTACACAAAAGGAAAGCTTTTAAAGCACCAGTCTGTAATTATTTTAGTAGCGTATGAAAAATACATTTGTAACAGCTGGCTCTAGTGAAGTCTTCAATTTTCCAGTCATCCTAGCACTTAGTCAATAGTCTAATGAACAACTATGCTAATAGCAAGCAAGCTGTTCTGACGTTCTTCAAGATGTGGAAGAGTGGTGGAGAAATAATTGAACACTAGCATACCCTATTGTGAAGAAATCCTATGTATATAAACATTATTAAAGCTTAATTAAAGTCATACTAGTCACTGGAAATTGCCATCTTGCATAAACATTAACTTGTCAATTTTAAAACTGTACATCCACCTGACATCCACTTTTAAAGGTCTCTGAAAGCCTGACAAAATATTTGTCAATATCACATAATTTGGGAACCTCCACAAGCCAGAACTCAGGGCCCTTCTGAAGAAGGGGAAATGGACAATTAGAAGTGCAATTAGCCAAAGCCACCATATTGTTGATTACTATTAATGCCATTATTGCAAAAGTAGCAATTTTCCCCCAAGCCCTCTATTTACCCGAAGGCAATTTTAGCCTCTTCTGTCTGATTATGGCCTCATACAGGTCGGAGGCCTTATACAATGGCTCAGCTCTATTGGGAGAGGCATTACAAGTCCATTAAGCTTGCCAAGGAAAGCCTCTGGAACCCTTTTCTCGCTGGAAAGAGACAAAGTAGAATAAGAGAATGGGTGTGGGGAGAAAGCTCTTTAGCTATTTCAAATTTGTGTACTTATCTGATTTATGCAGCCAAGACCTTTGAAGCATTCCATAGAGTGCAAAACTTTTGTGAACATGTTTGATCAATATTAAAGGTAACTGTAATGTGAGTTTATAAAAAATGATGGTTGGGTAAATGTCACTCAAGGAGATGATCTCAGTAAAGATGGTGGAATATGGAATGGAATATTAAAATAGTCAACTGGCTTAGTGCTATTCCTGGAGTGCTGCTTTAAAATGATGGCTCCACTGAGTAAGGATATTTAAAAATGGGTTTATTATTGTCTTGGGACACCACTAGATTTGTTTATTGACCAAACAAAATTTTTATCATTGGTCTTCATTCCAAACTATTAGGGAGTATCATAGCCTTTTCATCTGGTTCCCCTTCCTCAAAAAGTTGTTCCTTGGCTGCTATCTGCCTAAAAATGGCATTCCTGATTAAGGTACTTCAGACAGAAGAAGGATCAACTTGGCATATTGATTCAGCTGTCAGATGCAAGAGTAAGAAGAGGTCAAACTAAACACTATAGCTTATAGAAGCCATTTTTTCTTATTTCCTTTGCAGTTTTTAATGCTGATACTAATATCCATCCTAGCCCCTAACATTAAGCAAAAGCAGATAACAACAACAAAACCTACTTTTAGATAGCGTTGTGTTAAAATGCTAAATATTTTTCTGCTTAGTTTCCTACTACTGGTGCGCTGATCTATTGATCATTCCTCTTAATTTAGCATTGAATAAGGCAATGACGTCATAATCACTAAAGCACATCCATTCTTTCTTAAAAGCTCTTCTTGTGGTGTGTTTTAATTGCTATATGTATTTTTAAAGCTATTGCCCGGGACCCACAAAGCCAACATATGTGCTAATTCAATAGTGACGCAAAATACCTAGAGGAGGGGCAATCCTCACATTGTCGTGGTAACTGGTGAGTGATGGTGGATGATCTTCTCGGAGAACCCCGAGTGACAGATGGTTAGTTTGTACCTGTCACTCAGCGGCTGACACTAGGACCTCGCACAGCTTTCTGCCAGTGTGTAAATGTGTATGTGAGAGACGAGCTGGGGTGAAAGGGCCATCAACCACGGCCTTTACACAGCAGGACACAAACCTTCCAAAAAGCTCTTTGAAAAAGCACCTTTCAGATAGACTGTATTTTTTCTTCTGTAATAACATGACTGAGGCCAGCACGCTGAAATAGGAGCATAATTTAATGCTTTCTGGAACCACTATGATATCTAATGAATTACTGCAAAATCATATTTAATATAATTAGTGGGAGCAGCTTCCAAGGTACTATTTGCAGAACAAAGTTAGTCCAAACTTTCAGCTCTCTTGTGGCATACAAACCAGGTATACTGATCATTTAAAAATATTCTGTCTCCATAACCAGCTAGAGTGACGCAATCTACAGGGATGCCACTATGACTGATGCACCAAACAGAAAAAAACCAACACGAAGCTGCAGTGAATAAGCAGACCATAACTGCTGCCAACATGAGTAAATGCTTTCAATGCATTCAGTGTTATTCGCTACTAAATAATCAACAAATAGACTCAATAATGAAACTGTACAAAATATTGAGCCCCATGCTCATTGAAAAGACTTACACATGAATCGATCAGATTAAAAAATGCAGGTAATAGCTGTATTGCATAGACATTGTTTACAAAGTGCTGTTAATATCAGATGTTTATGGATATTTGCATCTACGAACAGAGCAATCGCAATAGGGTTTGTATAAATCTAACCTAACCTGCCTAGTGTGAACACACCCTAGCTGCTAACTGTTTCTGTCATTGAAACTGTTAAACAAGTACGAACCAATTGTATAACAATATGATTAAAATAAGGATTTACTTCCAAAAGTAATTTGTTCTTTTGGTTATTTTAACAAACATAGACCAATAACAGCTTGGTAGGTCTTAATCCAAGGCAGGTGTTGGTGACGAGTTTAAAACATTCTGTGACCCTTTAAATCTAAAGGTGGTGGGCTTTAGAATTAGCAGCCATGCACTCTTCTCTGCAGACTATTGAAATTAAAGACATCCAATTAGATTTCAATTTGCCAAAATGGTCACTAAAATCAAATGAATGACCAACTGTGTAATTAGAAACAAGTTCTGTAAGACTATTATAACCACTGGTAGTCTGGTCAGGTATGCAAAAGCAAAACTTCAGGAATGCATGCAAGGTGAACTGGATGTGCAAGCAATAATATGGTGCAGGCTGGTTCTGGTACCTTTTTTTTCTACAAAAGAATACTACCGCAAAAAACACAACGGATTAGAGATGTAACTAAAACACAGACTGATAAGTTCTGCTAGTGCTGGCCCCTGAGAAAGGCCTTTAACCTCCAACTACTCAGCTCAATTGTAGGTTATCCTGGATATGAGCAGCTGCTAAGCACTTTAAAGATATTATCCTTTAAATATTTGATTCTATGCAGTAAGGGGATTTGAATTAAAATGTTTGTGAAAACAGCAACATGGGTGGTAAATCACATTACGCTGGGGCAGTACTTAACTGTTCAACACAGTTCCATTAGTTAGGAGTGGTAGTGTACCAGCAGCTATATGAATTCAAGCTTTCCCCTCTCTCTTTTCACCCCCCTTCTGTCTGTCTCTCAGTGGGGATTTGTAATGCTCAGTGGTAGTGGGACAGAGTGATGGATGCTCATTACTCCAAGCTCCCTTCTCTTTGATGCTCTGTCACGCTTCAGCACAAGTCAGCCAATAATGAGGCAAACAGGTGAGAGGGATTACAACACGAAAACACCCACCAAAAAAATGAACATGAAAACCATAACAACTGAGCCAGATAAAAGCTCTATGGAAGCCTCACAAGTAAAGGCATGGCAAAAGTGAAAAGCTTACATCTCAGTGGAGGATGAGAGCCACATGATTTCAAAATCCCACACATTTCTACCCTCTATTCAGATCAAACGCAACAGAACAACAACCGTATTCACCCACGTTGGTCCAAATTTAAAGCAATTGCCAAAAAATCACATGCTGAATTGGATCAAAATTTATATATGATTATTTTCCTTAACATATAGCTTTAGCGGTATAGTTAGATATGGAGGAAGATTGGATATGAACAATGTGAGGTAAAAACATGACTGAACAGATCTGCTTGATGCATTGTGGCCTCAGTGGCAAAAATGGCGAGTGCTTGGTGAAGAATGTCTTTTCCTAAAAATAGTCAAAATGACTTAACCACCTCAAAGTTTGGGCTTTAGTCATCATTGAAAGACCCATAAAAGACAAATTAAAAGACCCCAGATGCTAATTATTGCAAATGAAAATTTTATGTGTTCTGTTCAAAGGAGGTATTGCCATTATTACAATTTTTCCTCTTCACTCACTGTGTGGTCTACCAATCAAAAATGCTGTACAAAAATGGGCCTTCTTGTTTGTAGCAGAGAAAAAACACACCAAATCCAGATTTACTGCAGCTCAGCTGTGGACATCTATTTATCTAGACAAATCCACATTGCGTCTTTGTTAAGGTTATATCTGTGCAGTACTGGTAGGAGCACAGAGTCAGTAAAGACCTTGTGCTACACATGATGATCGAGACCCTGCTCTTTAAAGAGAGCCCCAGCCAATCAATAGCTAAAATACAAGCAGGAGACCATTAAAAAGTCCCTTGTGAGAATATATTAAACTAGCATCCTTAAAAATAGGTAAGGTTTTGATTAAGGGACACAGGAACAAAGTTGGGATTTTCCCAAAGAAATCAAATGAAACAAAACATTCACAATACAAACCATTTCCTAGAAAGAGGACATTTGGAAAAAGGAGGTCAACTTATTTTATCACGTGAATACATGAGATGACTGACTGAATGACTAAAATCTCAAACATCTCACCTTGCTTGGAGATGGCTGACTCTAAGAAGATGTCTGCATCAATCCGATCACTGACTTATGAAATGGGTATTATTGTTGAAAATGCAAAAAAATGTTGCTTGCCACATCTCTAAATATATTGCATTTTGGATGCCTGTAGTAAATACAAAGATGCAATGACTTTAAATGCAATGTGTGTCCATTCAAACTGAAGGCTGAATTGAAGGCTTATTGACAGATTTCATAAATACAATCTAAATAAATCTAAATAAGTAATACAATAAAAATAAATCAATACAAAATATAGAAACAAAATAAAAAATCTATTCTTAAATTTTGTCATGTCTATAAGGCTAATGTTGGTATTGGTGGTTTTTTTGCATTAATTGTTGACTTATTCAACAGGGTAAGGCCTAAATATGTAGTTTGTTCTGATGAGAAAAAAGGTTCTACAGCAAATCAGTTGAGCAGGACCATCAAATTATAAACTGACACAATGTACAGTGGTAATCACCAACTAAAACAGTTTGTACTCTGCTGTATAGACGTTGCTGGGGTTTCTGTTGAATCTATGATGTCATAGCTCCCCCTACAGTCAGACAGTGGGAAAGTATAGAATTTAAAGTCCAAAAGCTACAAATTACACAAATGGCTGGAAAGAAAATCTGCTACACTGTATATTCAAGACTTAAGCTACAAAATGCACTGATGCACACACCGAGCAGCAATAACTTTAAACCACTTACAGGTGAATAATTCTTAGTTGAGAGTGTGAGGCTTGGGGCAATGTTCTGTTGGGAAACCTCAGTTACTGGCACCCGTATGGTTGATTGAGCATCACATGCCATCAAAGCTTTTCGTCTGGGGATATGAGAATCTGCAGTTACTCTGTTTACTTCACTAGTTAAGATCCGTAAACATCTGTTATTATAGTCAATATTTTATTGTATGTATACTATTGACATATGTCTCTATAGTTATTATGTTCTCTTTGACTATACACTTCCTATTATTATATTACCTTTTGTTTTTATAGAGTTTATACACAATTATAGTTTATTATTTGTGTTTATTGTACGTTTTTTCAGCTGTCATCTTTTAAATTGTAGATTTTGCTGCTGTTTTTACTCCTTATGTCAATATAAACTTATTAATTTGGTAACTTCTTACTTAAAAACTTTAACCATGCTTTAACTCTCCTACTGATGGGATGGGATGTAGGCCGACAGAAATAAAGTAACAAAAATGTTCAGAAACAAATTTGGCAGTTAATGGGTTAAATAAATCTAGACCGTGCAAGAATGTTGGGTCCCTTTTTGAGCTATGGTCCTCCTGAAGTTTCTTCTTGATAACATTTAGGGAGTTTTTTATTTGCACTGTCACCCTCACAAATAGGTGACAGTGCAAATAAACACATGTTACTTTGATAGGAACCACCTACATAAATACTTATGCAGACCAAGTACAGCCCCTTAAAATCTTAGCCTTCAAAGTCCCCAGATCTCAATCCATTTGCGTATTTGTGGGATGTGCTAGAAAAACCACCCTGATCCATGGAAACCCCACCTTATCCAACAGCTCAAAGGACCTGCAGCTACTGTCTCTGAGCCAGATAATACAGATGGGTCAGAGCCTATGTGCCACACAATACGAGGCAGTTGGTTTTAATGTTATGATTGATCAGTGTATATTCATACTTATTCTGTTTATTGCATAGACAAGTGTGTGTATGTAAGGAAGAAATGGAGACTGGTAGAAAGGTAAAGAGGTGCCAACTTCCACGTGTGTGAGATCTACTGTTGTACTGAGTCTACTGTTTACTCACTACATTCTACAGCACAGCATAAATCTATCCTAAAATTATGTCTATAAACACAAACCCACACACAACGACAACGCGCACACACACGCACGCACGCACACACACACACACACACACCTCAGTGAGCTGCCATTCTTTTACATATAGATATAGAATCAGTCACAAAAGATATACTATAAAGAAAACTCGCTCACACAACCTCTCTAGTTAATAGTAATGGGTGTTGAAATGGTTAAAAAATAAACATTGCAATTAGTCAAGTAGATGCCTTGTTTAGCACATAGAGCAGCTGAAGTGATAGAAGATGAAAATGAATGAGGACATGGGTCTGTGTAGCTGATGAGCACATCTGTTCCCTTTTTGACTCTCAGCATAACATCTGTCTGGAGTATTCTACAGTAAGCCATTTACAGCAAACAAGCTAAGGTTCCTTAAATGCAGAATAACAATCTGTTGTCTCAAACGCTACACCTGGTGTTTATCCAACGTGTTGTGACTTGGCAGATTCAGAACTGAAGAGAGACTTAACGACAGACTGCACTTTCTCAAAACATGCTCCGAGCCGAGGCTAATCAGACACTAACCCAAGAAGGAAAAACAGAATCATGTAATGCAACAGGGGGAAGAAAAACTCGTTTCTCACACACACACACACACACACACACACACACACACACACACACACACACACACACACACACACACACACAC
>JAVSBV010056449.1:0-10729 GCA_033117975.1 Parotocinclus spilosoma
GCGACTTGTGGCTTCTTTTTTTGTAGTAAATTGAAATGTTAGGCAAAGACCTGTAGGTGGCAGTAGAGGGCTGGGGAAAAACTCAGGAGCATTGTAGTGATGCCAGAGACGAAAAGTTTCTTTGGTAACCACGGATATTACATTTTTGTTTATCGCTGTCATGTTCTTTGGCCCGATTAAGCGGAATTTTGGTCTAAATAAGCGAATAACATTACACGTATATAATAGGATTTGATTCGGTATTTTAGGATTTGGTCCCAATAAGCGGCTGGTCCCATTAACCGGTGGTCCAATTAACTGGAATCGACTGTAATATGATTGTAGACAATTAATGTTAAATCCACATAACACATAAACCTTACCTCAACCTCGGCAGCCTAGAACAATTTTGTACTCCTTTGCTTAGTGAGCATGAATTTGCTCAAAAAAAGTCATCTGCCAACCAAATGTCCCCACAGTATAAAAATTGGCATCTCATTCCATCCATGTTGGGACATTTGGTCCTCACAATTATATAAAAACTTGACATGCACACAAACACAAACACACCACCTTCATTCTGCTCCCACTCACATACACAAAACATTTGTGCCCATGCTCTCTCGCTCACACTGAAACGCACATATATAGCACAAAGGCAATGAGTCACCCTCATCACTGCATATCTCACAGGCACAATGAGTGAACGAGCGTTGGGAAAGAAGAGCAAGAAAGAGACAAGGGATGGAGAGAAGATCCAACACATAAGCTTCTGTTCTAATCAGTGTTCTTGCTATTCGCTCACAGGTTATTCACATGCTACACACTCGTGCCTTTACTCCCACACTCATACAGGCAACTACGCATAACTGGAGATGGGCAAACTTACTTTGGACACAAAAGATAGTGGCAAGCTAAACACGTCCCTAAAATGACAAATCAACTTAACCCTGAAATGGATCTCAGGCTCATTCTGTCCAAAAAAAGCTCTGAAGATTTATAGTTCGGGGTAATTTCATCTGAGCAAACATTGATTCGTTTTATAAATGCAGAACAGCAAGTTTGCTCTCCGCCTATATTTTGATTGAAGAGCTGTACGGCTGTCCAGCAATTCAATCGAGCTGTTTTCTTCTCCACTGATGCAGCTGCTGTTGATGACTGCATAATAATGAATGCAAACAAACACACTCTCGTTGGAACCAGGTGGGTACTCGTGTTATTGAAAGTTTCCTGGCAGTGCCACCTAGTGTAAATGATGCGTTATTGCAATAACACTGGAGCGGTGGACCTTTTTGCTTACATTTGCCACACAAAGTGCACATTTGCACAAGCGCAGGCCCGCCTCCAGAAAACACATGCACACAAGCAGACAGGGGTAAAATTAAAAAGGTCAACAAACATCATGCACAAGCTATTAAAGGGGTCTGACATTTAGCACTTTGATAGGTGAACTGTTAGGTAATTAACAGGGTACCAAAAAGGGCCTAATAAAAAGCAACGGCAACTGCATCAAATATTAATGTACAAATGTTTATAATAACAGTAAAAAGTTTAGGGCTAGACTGACACTTTACATGTTACGTGCCAAATTCAACAAAATAAATGCACAAATTGTTTAATTAATTAATCCAGCCTTAGCTACAGTATATCTCACATTCACAAAGGTATAAGTCATGGTCTGAATAGTTTTCAGTGTAATTTTTATCAAAGGCCAGTGTGAGAGGATGCATACCTTGGATAAACGAATACAAAACTGGTCCCCTGAAAAAAATCAATATTCACTTTTGCGCCAAACAGTTATAGGGACTCATTTGGGAGAAACTACCCTCCACAGACCTCCCAGGGAGACCTCCCCCCCTTTATGGTTTGCATTCACACCACTAGTAGGAATGGTGAGATGCTGATGTGACATGACATGCACGAATTTCACTTAGACGACTCAAAATTATGTTGTTGTTCCTCTACTGAATATGGGCTCAATCCCATTGTTCCATTTTCAGCACAAAGCCCTGTTGTTTACCCAGATGCTGGTGGACACGCATCTTTGCAAATGCCAATTGCTCTCAGAGTAGGCACTTGTATCTGGACCACTCACTATGAGTCACTATTCCTGGGACAAGTACTGTACTCTTGGGTCTGGCTCAATCACCATATACTTACATGACTCAGTAGTCCTGTGTACTAAGAAAAGACCCCACACTTTCTCCAACAGTGCAAAGAGCTATGAAAAGGTTCCTCTGGTGCAAAAGCGACTAATGCGTCTGGATGAATCAACTTTCAAACAATAGATTGTTTCACTGAGACAAAGAATTACAATAATCAATAATCATTATATATATATATATAAATGAGTATGAGTACATCAGACCCACAAACAAACAAATAGTGGTAACACAGCTTTCGGGATTAGCCAGCAAGGTCACAATGCTTGCACAGTCCTGATTCTATTTTACTATCTTTAACACAATACTTGTATCCAAGCCTGGTGAATAACCAATACAACATCACCATAACTGAGGCATCTCTGAAAGTAACTTGTTATGGAAAATAGAGCATATTCCATTCACAAAATCCAATTAATTATATGTCCAATTTCAGAATTCAAGCACTACAAAATAAAATAAGCAAAATCGAGCTCATACTTAACCACTAATCAAACAAAGCCCACTACCGCAGTGACCCAGGTTTCTGTGGCTGGTTCAATTCCCACCTGTAACCAGTGAAAACCTCATCATCAACATTTGCAATTCTCGGCTGTCCTTTAGGCAATAAACATTCAATGTTCCATTTAATTTCCTGACTACACACATATCTTGTATTAGAGAATATGTCCAATATTTTTAAGCCCTGCCTCTGGTGAGATTTCTCTGGTGTTTTGCATATCATATTTTGGTGTTTTTTTCCCGGATAATGTGGGATGGGTATTGACTATCTGCCACTAATATGTCAATATATTTGGCTGAAATAGTAATACGACTGCATAATACTAATTTCACTCTATAGAATATTTAAGTACACACAAACACACTTAGTATGTACCTGGGGTGATGGATTTTTTGTCCTGTGCTGTACTGGAAGTCCTTTTCTCTGATATTTTGTGAGAGCGCTGACTCAATGATGGGGAGACAGACCATGCACGTTGTCTCAGGACCATGTGTGGGTTCTGAGGTCTGGATGGAAATCGAAGATTGTAGGCTCTGGTGAACCTTTGTAGCCTCAGGCCAAAAGCGGGCCGGCGGAAAAAATAGTCATCTCTAGGCCTGTAATAAAAGCTGCATAACAGTGGGGAGACTTAAGAACATTAATAAATAATTGACTAGATAATGCAGAATAAATTGCCTCTTTTTATATCCTTTGTACAGCATGGTACCAGTGTCCATTCAAGATTCATCAGTTAGTATTTATGAGTATTTAAATTGCTATTCAAATATTTGCATTTCACAAATCTCAGTTCTTTCCAGGGTTATTACATATTAATGGAAACGCTACAAATGATATGTAATAAAACCGCTAAATGAGAACTAGAAAGATGCTTCAGACATAAATGTACTAACTGAAAACACATTCATTCCTTTCTTCTTTAAATTTTGCTCAAAACAGTGGCATGACTGATAAAATGGTTTGATTCATGAATTTATTTGCAACATGGCATATAACTGTACATAATTGCAGAATTATGTTGTGTAACATTCTGCCTTTAATGTGCTACTGCAAAAGACAAAACATCTTAGCTAAATTTTAGAAAACACACAAACTAATGTAATTTATGCACCACCTAATTTGATGTACAATATAAATTTACCGTGTTAATATTAAAGAGATAAGGCCTACTTAGGGAGATTACTTGAGACATTGCCCATCAAGGTTTCAGAGAGTGTTTGCACATTTTGATTTGTGCCATTTATGTGTGTAAGCCACCCTTCAGGGGCCTTGGGGGCTTACACACATAAATGTCTTAGCTATCCAATATATACACCTCTAACAAATGTACAGTGTGAGGCAAAAGTCATAGAACATGTTGAATCAAGGATGTTTAAAATATTGTTGAGGTTTCTTCATTGGTAGCGGTCTTTGGATGACCATTTCAGAATTTGGCTACGAGGGATTAAACAGTGCTGTGTGAAACTGGTGGTGAGCCTGAGCTCCCTGGACATCAGAATCATCAATTCCATCTTTAATACCTGTGATAAACAACAAACGTTTTAACTATCTGTGATGACAGCTTTTGCACCACAATAAATATTGCAATTTCAATTGTGGCAGTTGATTTCGAGACAATTCTGGTGTTCTTTGATATGTTACATGACAAACCTTCCCATTGGAAAATCTTGCCAATATCAAGATGGCGGCCATATTCTGGACAGATAGGTTCCCTCACCCATTACTTGCTGGGGTATTAAAATATGTAATGTTCCCTTTTGTTTCTAAAATAAAAGGGCGTCTTTTTGTGACTTTGACTGACCCTATAGTAGTTTATACTGTATTATTTTATGTTCCTGTATTTACAAACACACAAAAATAAAAGTTTAAAACACCTAATCAAGAAGTAAATTAATAATAATCTAAAATGAAAGACAAAAAAATAATTTAGTTCAACATAAATAAAAGTGAAAGCTGAAACTATTATAACGCAGGCACATTCACACCAAGTAAGACCTTTGTCACAAAGCACAACGTTACATATTACTCACTGTTTGTATTTGTTATTATGTGATAAAATTATTATCATTTTTAAAGATTAATTAAGTATTTAAGTAATTGATTATTGAGCATGTACACAAAGTTTTTGGACGCCCTAAAATTAAAATAAAAAACAAGTACAGTGTATCACAAAAGTCAGTACACCCTTCATATTTCTGCAGATATTTAGGTATATATTTTCATAGGGCAACCCTGACAAACTGGCTTTGACACAATGAAAATTAGTCTGTGTGCAGCTTATAAAACAGTGTAAATGTATTCTTCTGTCAAAATAGCTCAATATACAGCCATTAACGTCTAAACCACCGGCAACAAAAGTGAGTACACCCCTAAGAGACTACACCCCTAAATGTCCAAATTAAACTATGCTTGTCATTTTCCCTCCAAAATGTTAGTGTTACTAGGTCTCAAGTGTGCAAGGGAGCAGGTGTGTTCAATTTTGTAGTACAGCTCTCACACTTAAAGTTTCACCATTGCACCTTATAGCAAAAAACTCTCTGAGGATCTTAAAAGACAAATTGTTGTGCTACATGAAAATGGCCAAGGCTACAAGAAGATTGCCAACACCCTGAAACTGAGCTGCAGCACAGTGGCCAAGATCATCCAGCGTTTTAAAAGAGCAGGGTCCACTTTTAGAACAGACCTCGTGTTGGTCGTCCAAAGAAGATGAGTGCACGTGCTCAGCGTCACATCCAAATGCTGTCTTTGAAAGATAAGCGCAGAAGTGCTGTTAGCATTGCTGCAGAGATTGAAGAGGTGAAGGGTCAGCCTGTCAGTGCTCAGACCATACGCCGCACACTACATCAAATTGGTCTGCATGGCTGTCACCCCAGAAGGAAGCCTCTTCTGAAGTCTGTATACAAAGTCCGCAAACAGTTTGCAGAAGACATGTCAACAAAGGACATGCATTACCGGAACCATGTCTTATGGTCTGATGAGACCAAGAATAATTTGTTTGGTTCAGATGGTCTCAAGCATGTGTGTGCAATCAGGTTAAGAGTACAAAGGTAAGTGTGTCTTGCCTACAGTCAAGCATGGTGGTAGGAATTCCATGGTCTGGGGCTGCATGAGTGCAGCAGGTGTTGCGGAGTTACATTTCACTCAAAGACACATGAACTCCAATATGTACTGTGAAACACTGAAGCAGATCATGATTCCCTACCTCCGCAAACTAGATTGCAGGGTAGTGTTCCAGCATAATAATGTCTCCAAACACACCTCTAAGATGACCACTACTTTATTGAAGAGGCTGAGGGTAAAGGTGATGAACTGGCCAAGCATGTCTCCAGACCTAAACCCAATAGAGCATTTTTGGGGCATCCTCAAGCGGAAGGTGGAGGATGGCAAAGTCTCGAATATCTGCCAGCTCCATTATGTCGTCATGGAGAAGTGGAAAAGCATTCCAGTGGCAACCTGTTAAGTTCTGGTAAACTCCATGCCCAGGAGAGTTAAGGCAGTTCTGGAAAATAATAGTGGCCACACAAAATATTGACACTTCAGGAACTAAGGTGTGTACTCACTTTTGTTGCTGGTGGTTTAGACATTAATGGCTGTATATTGAGTAATTTTGAGAAACAAATAAATTTACTGCTATATAAGCTGCACACAGACTACTTTTCATTGTGTCAGTGTTGTCCTATAAAAATATTTACTTAAATACCTGCAGACATGTGAGGGGTGTACTCACTTTTGTGATACACTCTATTTGGGACAGGGCAAGGTTATAACAATACAAGTCAAACACTCTCACATTGGGGCACTTCACAGTTATCAATTAACATTACACATTCCTTGCGACTGTTTGATGGAACCAGAGTGTTAAAAAATTGCACAGATACAAGCAGGCTCCACAAAGGCAGAGTTTGAGGTGACCACACTAACTCCTTGCACCACTGTGCCTTTTAAATTCGAAAAGACAGTCATAATTACCACAATATAATGATTTAATATAACCTTATTTCAAATAGCCAACTAAAATGCATACTTATGAAAAATATAAAATTTCAAAATTGAAGTGTCAAAAACATGAGTAAATGAATTAGAACGTACATGTCAGCAAGTATTCTTAAAACAGTTTAGCTATAGCTTACAACACAAAAAATGATGATCACATAGTTGATTCATTATGGATTGCAGGAACTGTGAAAGAGAACATATTATAAGAGAATGTAACAACAGAAAATATTGCAAAATTTTATTTTCCTAGGTCTGCAGCTGCCAGATTGCCTCTCTTGGTGCCTAAGCACAATCGGTATCCTCATAAAAGCACAAAGAAACGTAGAAAGTATTCCGACAGTATGATGGATGGTGTGGTTTTGCAACCTGCTCAAAACCTCAGGCTGCTAAATAAAACAGAACTGTATCTGAAATTGTAGGCACTCCAACACCCTTTTGTTAGTAGATACTCAGGCTGGACTCAGTCCATCATCATGAATGCCTTTCACCCTGCTCAGGCAAGGGTTCAGTCTGTCATCATGAATACCTTTCAGCCTTCTCACACCTTGTTCTTCTTTCTCCCCTCTGGCAAATGCTTCCCCGGTATCATGGTACGCATGGACTGCCTCAAGAACAGATTTTCCTCATAAGATTATTGACGTAAACATACAAACCTCCCCAGTTCATTTCTCATATTTTCAACAGAATTCAAGTCAAATATTAATACCTTGTCCAAGCAACAAAATCTCTGTATTGACTGAAATACAATATATACTCACTGAAAAAAAGTACAGAACCCAGACAGAAATGTCCGGTCTAAAACGCAGCATGCAGATATGTCACAGGCACACAGGTATGCAAATGATTACAGGCATGGTCTGATTAGACACTGAGTCTGCCACAAGAAGGTGTAGAAGTACTTCCCCCCAAAAGGCTCTCAGATACTTTTTTTTCGATAGTGTACCTGTATTGAGAGATTGTTGCCTGCTAGAGATATTAAAATGACCTGATTAACCTGTCTAAAAAATGTCAGGCAACACAATGCCTGATTTTCACACATTGCTGGTAGCATATATAATTATAATATATAATTATATATAAAATATTTAATATTATAGCATATATAATAATTAAGAGGTATTTCAGAATAAATATGAAGAAAAAAGAAAAAGAAGCATCTGATTTTATTTCATTAAACATGATAATCAGAAAAGTAAATGAAAAGTCAAAGAAGACTATGCAAATGAGATATAAACTCAATTATCGAAATTGAGAAGCAAGTGACATATTCACGAGGGTGAACAGAAGCATGTCAAACTGAACGAGAGTGCCACACATTTACTGTTCAGTAGGATATATGGTCACTCAAGACTGCCAAAACACACCGACAGCAATGGGGCATGGACAGGTTCTGATTGTCCAGCAGTTATTGTGGGATATGCTTTGTATTCATTTTAAAATGTCCACAAATTTCTGTGAGCAGTGTAAATGGACTCCCACAAAAACGTTTTTCACCCCACAAGATTCTTGACATAAATGTGTAAAACCCTCCAGTGCTTTACTGATAATTACCATGCAATATACAGGTAGATCAAAAATTAATGCATATTCTTCCCCCTACAAGCACTGCATGATTTCCAAATTTTGTATACTATACTGTTCTATAGGGCAAATAAAATGTTAGTATTAAAAATAAGAAAATACACAGTTCAACCATACACACACACCATTTATCCTGTAGAATTATAAAACAGATATACATGGTGTTTTAAAATGGATGTTGAGCTCAATTCACAGACCCCATTAGTTACCCTACTGAACTGAACAGTCATAATACACATTAAAAGCTATGCTTCATTGTATTTGATGTTGACACAAATGAGGTTTTCCCTTGCCTTGTTGGACCCAGTATATTCAGCCAGATGGTAATGGCTCACCTTTACACTGGCGAGTACAAGAAGGATCAGATAGAATTTGTTTGCTGTGTGACAGCAGGTCGTTTATATATTAACTTTAAGGATGGATGTTTTCCCTACTCCAGTACCTTCATAGCAGTATGCATCAGGCAGGTGAGCTTTGAAATTAACTGCACTGTCAGATTGGAATGTCAAGTTGACAAGTCATATATATTAATACTTTCCAAGACAGCATTCTGAAATATAAACCATATTTTCTGATTCACTCCATATACCCTAAGTCTATTTAAAAATGTCAGCTTCTCAGGAAGTTCAGATAAGGCTTTCCATCAGATTTGTTCAAGAATCAATTCCATTTCATTAGAATATTAGAAAGGCCAGACACCAACTGACTTACATTTGTTGTTTTAATAAATATTTAACAAGTGTTGGATCATTGAGGTCAAGTTTCTTCTAAACCAAATTTGACAAATATTTTATTTATGGACTTAAATATTTTTTTTATCACTTTGTTCACGGGACCCTTATCAGACAGAAAAGGAATGAGCTTTTCCCTAAATGATACAACAAAGCAATATGTTCTTCTCCCTAAATCACAAAGTCATAGCAATACATGAATACAACAGGTATTAATTTAATTAAAGGCATGTTTCCCCCTTTTTAGGGAATAGTTTGGTAATTAAACTGATGAAAATATAAAGCTGACATAGGGTTAATAGTTAGAAACAATTGACAGAAAAAATAATCTTGGGCTATTTTAAACAATAATGTGCAGTAAAGTAATAATGACATCCCAAGGTAAAAGCAGAGTGACACGTTTCTGGGCAACATTAATGTTTAGACACTTTTGCATGAGAGAACTGCTAAGTAAAACCAGATTTTGCCCCTGTGCACCACATATAGGCAGAGTTTAGATTTTGACCAAATACCATGTTTTAGTTCATATTTTTGCCCTCTGTAACTGGACAACTTTGTGAGCAGAAGTGACAAAACACTATTTAGACAAAATTTATCCCTTATAATTAGTTTTTTTACTGGTATACATGTATAATTCAGTTACTTCCTTCACACTACAGCCTTCGGTATGCCTAAATGCAATCACCCTGGTTTGCCCATCATTATCAACTGCTTTGCACATTTTCAACATATCAGACAGGACATTCACTGCATTGCACCACCTGTTCTCCATCTATGAATCCTGTTGCACACCCGTATATGCAACAGTTAATACGTTATTTGTGGATTATTAAACCCCAAAGCATATAATTTTTGCTTAGTACAAAGTATTATACACATATATAATGTAAGTGCATTAACTTTGGAGAACATAAAGCCACAGCACAGTTTGGAACAACATACCATTTATTTAATGAATTAGAAAAAACAATAGAGTGAAACAGTGTATGCTTGCATAAATGAGAAAATGTAAAATATTGCAGGCCATGACCATTAAATAATAATTTTGGAGTGGGATTTGGCAACATCATTTATTTATTAAATCACATTTTAAATTATAGACAAACCATTAAATTAAATTCGCATATATACTGATTTGTGCTTTTAACAGTAGACTTCCAAGTCTGGATCTGAAATAAGTAGAACATCCTTTTTATTTGGGACCCATTACCCTTTAGGTGACTTCAGACATTAATATTTTTTATTAGAGTCCTTATAGAACAAAATTGGCTATGGTCAGCATCACTACTAGTACCATTGTGTGGTACCTAGACGCTGCTGAGGTTGCAAAGGTAGTTTGACTTCTGCAGATTCCAGGAGACAGGCAGTTACTCTAGGAGAGGTGGATGAGACTGTAAGCTGTCCTTAAACCCTCAGCAGGACCAGCATTTGCTTGATTGTGCAAGGCCAATGGTTGAATTGAATGAATGAATTTGACCAAAGAATCAGAAACATGAGGACCTAACTTCCTGTACTGAGGCCTGTGCTCACTGTCCAGAGCTTGATTGGAATTTGTCATAGAACACAATTATTGGCAGATCTAGCACTGGGGCCCTTTCACAGATCAACATCATTCAGCATGACCAGCATGTTTGGTGGTGAGCATGTTTGGTGGTGGGTCATTGTCAGTCCAGGGAGGCATATCCCTGGAAGGATAAACAGACAGAATATGATACTTTAATTTATGTAAGATTTGGAACATCTGAAACAAATACAAATACTTTAATTGACAATGTGAACTG
>JAVSBV010056460.1:0-10728 GCA_033117975.1 Parotocinclus spilosoma
GATGGTGAGTCACTGGAGATCAGCTGAGCGTTGACCCGTAAACAGCTCACTCAGGCCTGAGCTCCTGAGGAACAGACCCAGAGCTTTACTTGCTGTACTTTATGTGACTAGCCATCAGTTACAGGATCCCGATCTCTGAAAGTTGAGAGAGTGAATCAAGATAGGGTTCAGTACCCGAAAATATGTAATGCGTATCTATTTAGAATGGAAAACAATACTCCAATACTGAAGCCAACAAATAACAGTAGTGGCAGAATATGAGAAAATTATTTAAGTAGGAGCTAAAGTTTGGCTTATATACACTGCTCACAAAAATAAGGAGATATTTACAAATGAATCAAAAAGAAACTAGATTTTATTTCATTAAATTATATCATCAGAAAAGCAAAGGAAAAGTCAAAGAAAGTTGTTTGATTATGCAAAAAGTTGCTTGATTATGCAAATGAGATGCAAACTTAATGAAGTTTAAGTAGGAAGTGATATATTCATGGGGGTGAATTCAACAGAAGTTGTCACCCAAGACTGACAGTGATCGGGCATGGACAGGATCAGATATACATATATATGCAACAATTAACTGCTGGACAATCTGATCCTGTCCATGCCCCATCACTGTCAGTCTTGGGTGACAACTTCTGTATTTATATACATACATATATTTCAGGGACTGCCACAGATTGGTAGTAAAGCTGTAGCATAGCTAAGATGGCATTGCTGTCCCTGAGCAAGACTGTATCATTTGTGAGTTGCTTTGGATAAGGGTGTCTGCTAAATGCTTACTATCATCCCAACATCCACACTCCATGGCTGACTCCATGGCTTTAGTCTTTAGAAAACTCAGTAGTGGTACATATGATCATATTATATATTATTGGAAAGACGGGAGAGCAGCTGCCACATATGAAAAAGTCATGATTGGAATGCAAGTGATAATAATAGACAATATTTTAACATGACGCAGAGAAATGCTTGAAACTACACAGCTTGTTTGGCTTTTGGAGAAAAGAACAGAATGACTAAAGTACAGGAAGGATCCCGAGGACTATTCCCTATTTAGAGCACTGCTTAAAAAACAACAAACATTTCAATGAACAGCCACTGGATGTTAAATAAGGAGTTATTTAATAGGAGCTATTTCTGAATATAAATGGGTGGATATAAATGAATAATTGATTGCGGTTTAACCTAGGGCAGAGAAAGTAATTTGAGAAGGTGCCATTAGTCTCAGTTTCTGAGTAAACTATTAATTGTCAACCATTTGTAAAATGAAATTGTGTTTCATTCAGGAGATTAAACATTATGAGTGATTCTGCGAATAAAACAGCGCTTATTGTTGTTCAGAAATAGCCATCTACAGTAACAACAGGTTTATTTATCTTAAACAAATATAAAAGCTCAGGTTTAACCTCTGGCGGTTTCTAGGAGACAAGATGGAAAACTCAATAGAATAATTAGAGAAAATACATGTTTAATGGATCGTGTAGAATTTTTAATTGTGTAAAATAGATGGATCGACCTTATAGATCCTAAGGTAAAGTGCAAAAGGATCATTTGTTTTTAATATGGCATCTGGTTATTCTTATTAACTTTGTGCTAAAATAGTAATAGTAATAGAAAAATCTCTTTACTTGTAATAATGCCATATATTTCCATATCTTGCTCACATTCGCTCAAATAAAACACAATTAAACCATGAAGAAGCAGAGGAAGGAGAGGCAGAAGAGGAAGGAAAATCCACGCAAATCTTATGTATTAAAACGACTCTCACCCCTGCAGCTATCATGTTATTGTTGGCTGCTCACAAAACCATTCAATGGCACACGACTCAAGTCCTGCATCAGTTTTCCCCTGTTTTCATTTCTCAGCCTCAGCATGAAAATGAGTTTTGTAGGACAGCTGCCAGTCTTATAACCTCCCGGCACATTAAGAGTTTTACCTCTGTCAGCAGCCTGAACTCGGGCCAACTCTCAGCCCATCAGGCAAATTGGAGGCTCGTTGGTATGGGTGTGAGAGAAGCAGGGAGGCTTGTTTTCATACACCAGGAGAAAATGTCGGCATTAATTTCAAACAAATGTGCTGAGGCTTGGAAAAATCTGCCAGTCGAATTAGTATTCTCGGAGTGTACCTGAAATACTATTTTTGTCCGTACTTACATCAGTGACCCTGCGTGCTTCCACAAAGAAACCCACAGAGAATTGATATTTTAATATATGAGGCAATCACATGTGGCATATATTTATTCAGGCACATCTAGGATTGCAGAGACCCTCAGGAAATGCAGCAACCAAGGAGCTTTTAGTAAATTTAAACTAAAAGGCTGGTAAGGCAGCGTAATAACTTATAGAAGTGACCTTAAAACTGACAGGTGGCGCCTTTTATTCTGATAAAAATCCTATTACTTGTGACTTAAAAGCATTCAGCAGCAGAGTTTATTATTAGAAAAGCATTGAAGCATGGTTTCCTTCTGAGCCAATATGCTGACAATTCTTAAAAGAAATGGTCAAGGCTTTGTTTTTTTGTTGTTGTTTTGTAATGGAAATTTAAGTTAGAGATTTTCAGAACATGTTTATAGGAATTGATTAAGATTAGTTGCTGCCAATTTGAAGAATGATCTGCTTTGCTAAATAATCTTGCTGTCAACAAGTAGCCACATGGGATATTTATTTAGTTTAATGATCCAATTAATCCAGTTCAGATTTGCAGTCCATTTCCATTTCAAGTCTAAATAAAATGTCTCGTTGAAGTGTCGTAAAATATTGTTGTAAAGTGGTCAGGGCAGAAGACTGTTTCTAGTCCTTTGCCTTTCCAACAATATAATGCATTCATTCACAATCTGCAAATCTCTAAAAATGATTAATTTAACCTGATCTTAGGAGTCACTGCTAAATTTCCTCTGGGATCAATAAAGTATTTATCTATCTATCTATCTATCTATCTATCTATCTATCTATCTATCTATCTATCTATCTATCTGTCTGTCTGTCTGTCTGTCTGTCTGTCTATGAGTAATAGAATAAAAGAATGCCTTTGTCACTATGTATGTGTAATGTACAATGACATTAAAGGCCACTTCCTTTGCAGTGCAAACATGCAATATATATATATATATCCCTCTTGAAGCCACATGGGGCAGAACATCTAAGCATGTAATATGTTAAAATATTTGAAAATGTGTTTTCATGTTTGATTGTAGAATGTTTTTTTTTACTGTAAGACATTCTCTGATTATAAAAAGCAATGTGTGACATATTTGACCTTCTCTGAAATGATGGGTTGTGTTCTAAATTCAATCACATTGACAAGCAAGGACTCTTGTATCAGTAATAAGGTCTAAACTTAAAATTTGTCATTGTAAAATATGGAAAATGTTAAGCATTACATCCTCCTTTTCAACACAAACGCAAGCTTCTATCTATAAGTCACCCTATATTAGTTTATCTGCTAAAACCAAATTATTGCTGCCATGAAATCTGATGGTGACATGGAAGAGAAACATGGACTGCTATGGACTGGAACCATATCATTTTTAATGTCAAATCAAGGTTCTGATGATGGTCGGGTTCGAGTATGGAGGCCTCATGATAAGCGCTTCAATCCTGTCTTGACTGTTGACCTTCACACTGCCTCAACTGCTGGTGTGATGATCTTTTGGAGCCATTGCATGAGACAATTGGTCACCCCTTGTAGTAATACGAGAGACACTAACAACTGAGCAATATATACATATATGGCTTCTCTCATGACAGGCCTTCCAAGTTGAATTTTTAGCAGAATCAACCATTTATGGGACCATTTGGGACAGCAGCTTCTGCAAACTTTGAGTGTGCAAGATCTACAGGCCCAGCTGCAACATCTGTGGGTTAACTAGATCCTATTTCCAGATATTTCATGCTTGCCCTCTGGCATTCGGACTACCTCCGTGCCTCGTCACTTGAAAGACATCCCAAATCGTGCTCTCTGCACGCCTGCCCCGTTGGTGCTTCGGCGCCTCTCGCGATCAGTTTGTGCGTTGGTCCCAGTCGGGACGCAACACAAGTGGCACACCATTTCATCCTTTTGGTTTTTTGTGTTTAGGAGCCTTACGCTTCACTCTCAATCCCCTTTTGGTTTTTCTATATTATTTCCCCATTATTATTTTACTTTGTGGGATTCCATCTATCCCACATACTTGGGCCCTATCAAAAACCACCACATCTCAACATTTCTATTCTACAGTTTTCCCAATTAACATACATGTTTGTTAATTACTATATATATATATATATATATATATATATATATATTCTAATTATTACCCTTTAAGACCTTAGGAATAAAGCTAAAATAAGACTTGATCCAGGCAGTGAAATCCATATGACACCATATGAAGGTGCAAACATTTTCATCACTGTCACTCCTAATAACGGATTTGGCATGAACAACTGCAGGCATGGTGCCGTGAAATAATCTGTTGGCATACAATGATTTATAATTAATGTGACACATGGTGCAAAAGCTAATCTCATGCGATCCATGATGTGCTGACAACTTCATTCATAGCAGTGCATGCTATTTATTAACTGGTAAAACACGTCTCTGGAGTCATGTAGAATACTGCTTCACCTCTAAATGTCTCCGTATGAAGACGCCATGGCTACATTTCTATTCTATTCACTGTGTTCATATTATTAAATGGTTTATAAGTATATATCACAAGGTGAAAGTGATTATGAATAAACATAAATCAAATTAATAGCAAGAATAGCTGCAAATTTTATGAACCCATTTTTTTTTATGTGAACCTACATCAAATGATTGGATTGACTCTTATATTACCAAATTCAATCTCAAATACAAAATACACACTCCGCTTTCACACTAAATATTTATGCTGCTTACATTTGGGAATGGCTTCCGAAGCCCTCTGACCCTGACCCAAAAAAGTATTTATTCTATTGGTGGATAACCTTTTCAGCAATGTCAATAAAAAGCCCTAAAGCTTGTTCTTACACGAATATGAATAATAAAAAAAAAACTGATCTAAATGTGAAAATAAAACGAGCTTCATAACAAAAAGTTCTCTTTTTGCGTTATATATTAACTGACTTTCTTTGACTGCTGGAACGGTTTGTTTGTTTTCGTTCTCCCCATTGCAATGCCCAGTTTTTATCTCACCTTAATCCCAAATGCCTCCTTTGCTTTATGGTTTGATGCAAGGAGTGTAAAAAGCAACAGTTCCTACACCCCAAAATCAAAAAAGATGGGACATAAAACAAAAACAAACCCTCACTCACAGTGTTTCTTATGTTTTCTTTCAATATTATTTCAGTATGAACCTAAGAAAGTCATGTTTTTTGTTTTGGTTTACTTCGTTTTATTTGTTCAGACCTGCAACACGTTCCCAAAACAAGGTGGGAAGGTAAAGCATTGACCTCTTTGTAATGTTGCCGTCCTTTCTCACAACAACTTGATGTTATGGCACATAAAGTTTCATATTTCAGATGTTAAGATGTAGAACAGTACGGGATCAATGAATCAAAATTCTCTACATATTTTCTATTGGGCACAGATCAGTCCACTACCCGTACCCTTGCATTTCACAGCCATTGTAATAGGTGCAGCATGTGGTTTTGCATTGTCTTGTTGAAAAAAAAGGACATCCCCTGAAAAGATGACATCTTAAAGGCAGCTCATGTTGCTTTAAAACCTAAACCTTTTCTGCATTAATGCTTCCATTGCAAAAGTGTAAATGACCTTTGGCTTTCTCAGTTTGGGCCTATTAAGATAATATAAGATTGTGAAGCTGCTTCGAGACGATGCACCGTTGTAAAAAGCACTATATAAATAAATTTGACTTTGACTTTGCCAAGGGCAATGGCCCAACCCCATACGATGACAGAGTCTGCCTTTTGTGCTGACAACAGTCTGAACAACAGGCTGGATGCGTTTTTATATCTTTATTATAGCCGGAGCACATGGCATGCCTTTTTCCCAAAAAAGACTTATCTGATCACAGTCCACATTTCCACTGTGTGATGGTCTATTTTAGATGCCCCTGAGCCCAGAGAAGTCGACTGTTTCTGGACATGGATAACACAAGTCTTCTCTTTTGTACAGTAAAGGTTTAAGTGGCATTTGTGAATGTAGCTCTGAATGTAATGCTTGATAAAGTATTAGTTCATAAAGTCATCCCTTGCCCATGTAGTTATTTCCGCTACTGTTGAAAGACGGATGCAAAATGTCTTCATGTAGTGCCCTATGAAAGTTGAAGGGTTGTATTGCATATTTAGTTGTTCATGTGCTAATTCAGTAACCTGTTGAAATCAATATGTCTTCATGAAAGAACCAAACCAACCAATCACATGCTTAATCAACTGGTGGTACAGCATGTGCTTTATTACTGTGGTTTTTCTTTCACTAGAACTTTACAGCTCAATGAGACTGGACTGCTTGATTAATGTTGCTTGTATAATTTTAAACCTGCCTGAGGGAACAGCACATTCCGCTGATCTGCTGGGTCTCTGTCTAGCATGGTCACCATTCCTATAGATTATTAATGAACATAATAAAGCATTACAAAACTGATTCGAGAACTAAGCATTGCTAATTGGGTCCCATGTGGCAACTGAATGAATGCTATGCCTCCTGAGGACTAATTGATGCTTTGCAGTTATTAGAGCTGCTCCTGCTATAAAGAATATTTAAATTCTGTTTAACCCAGTGGTTCCCAAAGTGGGTGCAGAGCTATTGTTTGTTGGGGACAAATTAATGAGGCATGTTTAAAGCCAGAATAAGCCAGAACAATAACAGACTGACCCAGGGATTCAGGTATCTGCATCTGAGAATTTGAGCCTTCCTGTCAACTGAAGCCACCCATGTGCTTGTCCAGTCTATTGTTGTATAAAGACTACACAGTTCTACTTGCAAAGCACGTCAAGATTCAGAATGAATTGTAAATTAAAAAAGAAAAAAACATACTCCAGTCTGTGGAAATGAAAAACAGCAAAAATGCAGTGGGCTGCTCTATAAGAGTGCCACTTCACATTAATAACACTGTGTCCTTGTTCATTAGCATGTTAGCAGTGAGGGGAGGCAGCAGCACAAGAGTGTGTCTCAACAGCAATGAGTCACCTTCTGATAAATGCTCACTGTTCAGATAAATTGGAGCTGAATTAATTTGAAGTCAGGATTCAGGCAAAGAGTATTGAGAGGTTTTAACTTGTTGACACAAAATGTTGCTGCACTAATAATACATGATGTATAATGCAGGATTCGGTATGTACCAGCATGAACAGAGATCAGGCAACAAGGAGCGACTTGAGTGGCCCAGCTATATTCTATGCTAATATACCCACTAGTGTCACAACCTGGGTTTGAGTTCTGGTGGTCAATTCCAGACCAGACTGAGCATCACATACAGGCAGCGGGGGCTTGAAGATCTTCTAAGCTTAAAACATTAAATATTTAATCACAAAATCCAGAAAAAACGACAATGTTGAATCAAATATATACAATACTTTTTATATCTCGTAAGGAATCAAGGGCTCATTTACATTCATGTCATTTAGGAGATGTTCTTATCCAGAGCGACTTCATACAGCAAATTCATACAGTCTTACAATCCAAGCAATTGTAGGTTTAGGGCCTTGCTCAGGGACCCAACTGTGGCAGAGTTGGGATTTGAACCCTGGACCTTCTGGTCTAAAAGTCCTAACTCATGACATTAAGAATTCATTGTCGAATTTCAAAAAACAAAAAGGGACTCTATGTTGTGAAGTCATTCTTGCAATTCGGAGCATTTTGCATTGGATTTGGATTTCTTCATAAAAATGAGAACATTGTAAATTATGAAGCATTTCTAACCCTTTGCACAAGTATTTTTTAAATGAAGTAATGTAGTGGAGTGTTACAGTTGGTGAAGTTACAGTTGTACTAAAATGCAGAGACAGTGTTTCAGTGAGTCAATGTCATTATTGTTTGGGTTAAATATCACGAATAACTGTATTACTGAATATTATTCTGTCTAGTTATGATCAATTCATCAACTTTTATTTAAAAAAAAAGTCCAGAGTATTTTGTTTGTGCTTTTATTCTGTAGTTTATGTGGTTAGCTAAAGATGGTGGGGATTATTTGTATGATTTTTGCAGATGATTCATCTAGACATAATACGAACCATTATGTCCTGTCAGTGTTAGGGCTTTCTCTTACCCTCAGTAAAAGACATCCTGTTTCAAATATTGAGTGAGAAATACTTCCATAAAATACCTTACTTTATTACTTTAAGTACATATAGAAACATGTACAGTACCTTTATTCTTGTAACTGAGAATAATATATATAATCTATACTTTACTTGAGTCAGATTTTTTATCAGATTAATAGTAATTAATTGTTTTTGCCACCTTGCAGACTCTCTGCAGACCCAAGCATGGACAGACAGGGATAAAAAAGAAGTACTAAGTAAACTTAATCTTATAGAGATTAAGTCTGCTCTCATTATTATTCTGAGTGTAATTGTATCGACCCATATATGTCTTTTATCAGATACAGTCCTGAGGTGCTTACAAAGGTGTGTACAAATGTATTATTAAACCAACATCCACTTGAGCGCAAAAAAAACATATCCTGCCTGTACTTGTATTGTTTGTCCAGAGATAAAATGCATCACTGGCTGATTTTATGCCAGACCTTTGATTCATGCTCCTGCTGTTTCAACAAATCTATCTGCTCCAGCAAAAGTGTGAGTCACTCTGCGAGTAGAGCTCAAGGCCACTGGCATTTGGTGTGTCTACCACATTTACCACCTACCTGATGGCTAGACCCTTACTGTCCATTTACACTACTAGTTGCCTCTAGTTCAGGCAGAAGGTAACAGATGGGGCTGGACCAGGACTTGGCTGTGGCGGTCTGCTACGAGAGATAAGAACCTGGGGAATAGATATTGTGAAGAAGTACTGCAGTGCCGAGCCATCGAGAGCACATTCAGTCCAGCTGGATCAGGTGCAGTGACATCTAATGGGATGGCTTCAGTCAGTAATGACTTTGACCTCAAAGTACAGTGAGAAAAAAAAACCCAAGTGCAACATTCCTGCTCTCAGATAGAAAGCTGGTGAATAAAGTTTGAGTTGTGATCTGTGATGTTTTGTGTGATGCCTGCAATGTTTTGCAATTCCCGTATTGTTGCTTTCTCACCAGGGTCTCCTGAGTTTCAGTGATCCAGATGTATGTCTGTGTTCCACCTCACCATAGAATCCCCAGTCTGCATGTCCCCCACATCATAGAGTACCAGAGAACTCTCCACAGTTATTCTTGATAGAAAGAGAAAGCACAAACAGTACTGATTCCAAACAGGTTGGATGCATACACTCGAACCAGACCATGGGCAAAAGCTCTTCTTCTTGAACCTCCATGCAAAAGCTTTCTACAGCTCAAGGCCATAAGTTATCACTTCTTACATCTTTGCAAGTTCGGATATTTAAAATGGCAAGTAACTGAGGACAGATGATTACTCTATCACCACAGACGGCAAATTTTTGCTGTTGGTCCTTCTTGGTTAGGAAATGGGATGCTAATGGAAAAATATGGTTCTGATCCCTCTGTCTATTTGAAATGTGTTTTCAGCATCAAAGCTTTTTAGTAAAAATCGTCAGGATGAGAAGCTTTCTGAGGTAATCAGGGACCATTTCTCAACAATTCACAACATACTGACACACTGGTTTAGCACCAACAATTCTCTGTTTTTGTGGGGTTGCCCCAAGTAAGCGAGGTATGGCCCATATCCCTAAGTGATAACTTTATGACCAGCTGATCTACAGCAATGTATGGATAGGTGAAACCTTTCAAACTGACATCTAAATGAACATTTGTATGCTGGGTCCTGTCTCTTTATGATCCATGACTTCTTGTAATAAAGCCACACTTGCATTTATGTATGTCTCTGTTACTGAGCATAACAGTAAATATGAGTATTATTATTGTTATTTAAAGCAAGTCTGAGCATCTAAGCAAGTTTACACAGATGCTTTTAAACCAAATTGTTCCAGGGACTGATTTGGGTGAAATTACTCCCCACCAAGTGACTATACCATGAGCTTCATTAGTTCCAGGGTCTTTTTTTGATTTGCACTGCCAGTAGGAACGCTGTGTAGCACTGTCGCTTAGACGACTCACAATTACGTTGTACCTCCTCTGTGATGTATAGGGTCAAGGCCTGAACTTCATTGTTGTGTTTTTGTATTTGTACACATTTGTATTATTGGTGGCTTTCTTATCAAGTGATACTAGGCACCCTGGTTCTATAAAAACTGTGAAAAAGTTACTCTAGTTCAATGTTGTATGAAGACACATTTCTCTCCGTTTGAAACTTTTTTGCTTATGTTGTGATTGTTTTTTTGGGTTCATGTGCTCTAACTTTGACAGTTCTGAGAAAGTATACAGTGTGCTATCTCTGGTCTGGTGTTAGCCAGTTGCAGGTAAGGACTGTAATTTCAAACTGGAAGCAGCCCAGAAAAAAAGCCTTTAGTCTATACCCGTTCTGTTTCAGAGCTATCTTTTTATCTGGGCTGTTCACACTTCTGTAGAATGGCCTGAAGACTCGGTTCATCCAGTTATCTCACTCTTGAGATAGTGTGATCGATGGCTTCATTTGTGCTTTATATCATGAATGAATATATCTACAAACCGGATTCCAAAAAAGTTGGGACACTAAACAAATTGTGAATAAAAACTGAATGCAATGATGTGGAGAT
>JAVSBV010056471.1:0-10727 GCA_033117975.1 Parotocinclus spilosoma
TAGGTGACCCCAAACTTTTGAACGGTAGTGTATATATATATATATATATATATATATATATATATATATATATACTATATTGGAAGTAAATTTATCTTGGATTTGTTTCAAGTGGTCACATGATGAAGAAATGTATCTTCTATAGTAAAAAAAAAAGCATACATAGACATGCATCCATAATCGTTGCTTTCTGAATCGTTATCAAATCGAATCGTGAGGTGCCTAAGGGATTTCCACCCCTATTGTGGGAGAAAGCTTGCCTTACAGAGGACCCAACTACCGTCCCAGGATGTCACTAAAGCTGCTCTCAAAAGAAAGTAAAACAAAACAAAGCACACAAACACACAGTAAAGGGGTGAGAGAAGTCCTTCACAGGGCACACTCCTAACAACTTTCTTGTTTAAAAAATATTTAATGACTAGCCTGAGAGTTTTGCTTTGATTGCTCATTTTTGTTGAGGATGCAAAAGTAGTGGGCAATCTGTGTAAATGTGATGCAGTTTGTTTCAAAAAAGGGCAAAACTTCTCATGCACTGTTTAATTTTCCACATAGCTCATTCATTAGATACTAGACTGCTCACAAAAATTATTTAATAAAATATCTCTTGATTCTAGTGAGGAGTGTAGATGGTTGTTATGTTATAATACCATTGTGGGTTTCAACACAATTTATGTGTCTGTCTTTAGAATCATTCCATATGAGACTACAATTATATACAGAATCTCGGCATAACAGTGAAGTAAAAGGAATATGTTTTAATGTGTAATGTGTTGCATGAGTAATTAGGGGCAGTAATTACTTCCTGGTGCAAGTTAGACAGTGCAGAGCAATGTGATATTGATTGTGCTATATGCACATTGGCTGAATTAATGTGTTGCTGCCTTGCTGGCATTAAGTCTGATCTTTTTGTTTTTTTTTTGTTTTTTTTTAATTTGTCCATCAAGGGAGAGTTGGCAGATATTGACAAAGAAAACTGAAATCCATTATTACCCTAGCAAATAGGATACAGTGACAACTCACTACAGATCTTTTCCACTGTAGTTTTGCTCTTTGCATACATAGATACATAAGAATGTATGAAAGCATGATATAGAAGACTAAGTGCCATATACATTTTTGTTAGCTATGTATAAACAATGGCTTACACACAAATGAGTAAAGTTACTAAAAACTAATCAAACCATTTATACTAAAATAGGAAATTGATCCAAAAAGTTTTAGCAACATAAAACATTTAGTCAATTCTCTAGACTCTTGAGATGCAGTTTAGTCATTCAGAAGATTTTCTGCATTTGATAGAGACCACAGGCAGAAAAAAAACATCTGTTAAAATATTCTGACCATTTGTCTGAAAGCACATTCAAATCACCAGAAACAAATCCACTGACAGAGTCCTAAAACTGTTCACGTGAATGAACTTGTCATATGTAATGGTGCACATCAAGTCCAGCTCTATTTCTGTAAGTGTACAACTGATAAGGCTTTACACATTTAAACAATGTGTCGAGAGCCAGATATTTTGCAATCAGGCTTTAAGGAAAACAACACTCAGGGAGGAGATGGACTGTTGCAATGTAGTCTGTACTCAAGACATAAAAAAGCATAATACTAATAGGAATATCAATTTATCAACAATATGTAGAAAGTATACATAAAGTATATGGTTTAAACATAATTTTTACTATTAAAGATTAGGGACTCCCCCATCCAGCAAATAGTATGATCTCTGAAACCATTTAGTAAGTGGTCTGAGAGCACACGCCTGTACACCAGTTACAGTTTGACTGTCTTTGGTACTGTGGCTCCAGTAGTGCAGACAAAGATTTCTATATTATTATACAGCACCAACACACTACAATCATTTGTTGAAATCCATTTTTTTGCTGCTTTAAATGACAAATTATTATTGTGATTTGTACTCTTGTTGTCATATTTAGGTAGGAATTAGCTATATTTTTCTTGCAAACTGTCCACTGCTTTAATTAGAGCGAAAGAAGCTAGGTGTTGTGGTGGGCCTATATGTTGATATTACAGCATTAATGCTAGAATAGTTCTGTCTGGATGTGTATCAGCTAATTAATGTTATAGAGTGATAGAAGATATGATAAGATACAGCACTATCCAGAAGTCTTGGGCATAACATATTATTTCAATTTATATTCTACTTATTCTTTATTTAAATTGTAATGGTCACTGTATATTATAAAATATATTAAATGCTTTAATCTTTTGCACAGTGTTTGTGTGTGTGTGTATGTGTGTGTGTGTCATTGGGGACTCATGGGGTCGAGAATCGAACAGAGGAAGTTCAGTAAGTTCCATCCAAGCCTAAGATGACGGTGTATCAGTAATTGAAGAGTTAAAGAATTAAGTAAGTTAACTAATTAACTAAGTGCAGCTTTAGTAAAATATTTGAAAGAAATTAAGTTCTGAAAAAAGCCCATACAATTTAATATGTAATAAATAATGATGTGTGTGCGCCCTACGATGAATTGGCGTCCCATCTATGGTTCTTCTTGCCCTTGTGCCCAGAGTTGCTGGGTGGGTACCGGCTGGCCCGCAACCCTGTGTGGATTAAGTGGAAGATAATGAATGAATGAATTAATGAATAAATGAATAAATAAATAATTATGACAATAGTCCTATTCATTTGGATTCGTTTAGGTGGATTTATGTGATTCAATTTTCTATTTTTTTATCTCCTCAGTTATAAAACTGTTGCTTCCAGACAATAACATTCATGCAAGGCAATTCTCTGTGATCCAAGTTGTTCATTTATGTAGTTTAGCAGATACCCTTATCAAGACTGACTTTAATAGATACAGTTATTATATAATTAATGTTGCAGTAGCAATGGCAATTCATGACAGGAGCACTCAAACACATTCACACTGGGACAGATTACAAACTGGGACAATTAATTTAATACATCTTTTTAGATTGTGGGGAAAATTGAAGTACCGTGAGTACCTCTGCAGTTCCTTCAGAACAAATGAATTGTTATCTTATTTCATCTTACCTTAAAGCCACACAGTAAAGTGAGCATAGAGTACTCCAAAATTTTAGTCCAATGTTGATATTGATATTTTCAATCCCCCATTTTGTAGATTTGCATTGTCTCTGATTGACAGCAGCCTGTGAAATCACAGAGATGTGAATCCAGATGGCACTAAAATTATCAGTGAAATTATAGTGTTGTGAAACAGCAGATACAATAATTCTGCCCTTATGTTTCTCAGGAGAGGAGGGAGAAAAGCACAGGCATGGCAGGATTAAAATTACAGAGTACAATTTGTAAAAAGGAAAATTATCTCCTGACCCTATGTGATTATGGTTCCATTAGGTTAGGGTAAAGATTACCGCATTTACTGGATATTAGGGAACTATCAGGATAATAAAGGATAATAAAAAAATAGATTACATTGTTCCACAAAAAGTCAAATATTTTCTGGTTCAAAACAGAATCTTTCATTTCATAGTGATTTTGATGTATTTTAATTAAAATATAAAAAGGGAACCTGTAATGGCTCTAGTTTCCATGTAATCGAGGAGTTACTATTGGATAAATTAATAATTAGTTATAATGTTATTATATATTAAGATTTTTACTTTTAAAAATATGAAAATGCACATGTATTGTTCACCAAATGAATTAGACACTTTAATGAATCAGTTCACAAGCCTAAGCACAAAAATAAACTAATAATAAAGTCATTGGACTGAATGAAATATGTTGCCAGTAGCTGGCTTCTATGCTTCTTTTTAAGTGTCTCTTATATGCAGTTATCTTTGATAAGTGTCCAGCTGTAGTCTGCAAGTATTGGAGGGCTCTATTTACCCTGATATGTTTTTTCCATAGTTGCAATATCCTAATGAAGTTGCTTACCATGCTTGTCACTGACTGCTCTGCAGTTTTGCTGCAAAGAAGTCGAGATGAGAGTGCTATAAATTAATTTTTTATGACATGTTACAGACAAGTTATTTATATGTCTGAAGGAGATTTTCAACAAACCCTTCATAGTTTGCTCCGGTGTTTTTAAGGAAATTTGTTACCACTAACTGGAATGTTGCCCATGCAGTCTTGTCCTTGCCGTGCAGCTAACGTTGGAACTCCAAAACGTATTTGATTTAACCAGTGCTGGATGAAGAACATTTCTGTCCCTCTCTGCAGTAAACATTTATATATCTAAATATATCTAAATACATCTAAATATCTTCTCTTGCTTGACTGTCCCATTCATGTAGGAAACAGCAATATATGCGTATCCAATGTGTATCCATCCTGGAGACCAAGAACGAGGGCAACCACCTTTAAGTCATCACAGAGGCACCATTGATGTTGGTCATAGTTTATGCACCTTACTTTTGTGACATCAAATTCAGCTTAGCCCAAATATAGCAGAAATTATTAATGCTAAATCGCTGAATAGATGAATGACCAATTAAGTCAAACAGTAGAAATGCTGGCTGGGTGACTGATAGAGGGAGAATGTAAGACTTACATGATGCAAGTTATAAATTAAAATTGCATCATCTAGCTTTTATTGGTCATTCAGAGATGATGCAATACTGATGACATAATCTTTGCCTGGAATTCTATCAAAGGTGTGAGAAACTTCTACATACCTCTGTATTGTGAAAATTAATGCCAATGTTCAACATCATTTTTATTTTCAGTTCAACTGTTTCCTTGTCTATAGCTCAAAATAATAATAATAACAATTGCAACATCATTGCATCGTACTATGCAACATCATAGTAACCCAGAACTGACATAATTACACTGAAGTATAATACTTAATGTATGGTCTTTGGGTTGTATTCCATTTGCAATTAGACACATTAACAGAGGAAAATGAAATTGGAGTTAAAGTGTTTTGATGGTTGCAAACGGTGCACTTTGATTTTATTACTTCATTCATTGAAAATTTGCTCCAGAAAAACTTTAAAAACTAATACAAAAAAGAATTTAAAAAACTGACTTCACCGATTTAATAACAATCTCCAACAGGAAATGTGCTTTTTACCAGCTGTAAAAATGATTTCACCTTCCCACATATCACCACGCTCTTCTTATATAATCCATTTATCAAGGTGTATAATTTGCAGAATTGTCCTATAATTAGAGTGCTGCTATAAATGGGGATGATGCTGATGTGAAGGGTTTATACACCTTTCCACAGCACTCTCTCTTCTTCTTTCTTACTTTTGCTGAGTAATTGTACAAAATAAAAATTGTCACCTGCTATGTGCCCTTATCTTTTTCACCCCTACAGAAAACTCTCATGCAGACTTTTTATTATTCTCAAAGTTTTTTGTCCCCTAAATTGTTTCACATTCTTATAGTTCCTAATACAGATAATTTTTGATGAGACCTACTTGAATGATTTATTTCAGAGGTCTTCATTTACATTTTACAAGGTTATTCCGGACAAATCCTGAACGTGTGCTGGACAAATGAACCCAGGCACAAGTGAGACTTCAAGCTCCAGTGATTGTCGTAGACTGGGGTATTTCCATTTCACAGCTGATTTCTTCAGGGCTCTTTGGAAGATTGCCAGTCTGTTCACTGCCCACTCTAGCTGGATGCAAATGCACAGTAAAGTTCTTCTTCACTACTAGTGAGGACTAGTGAGAGGAAAAAAAAGTTGACAGCAAGTCGAATAAGTCGGTTTGGGTTCAGTGAGAATAGGCTCTTAACATGTTATTGTCATACCAAAAGTGAAGACTACAATAAGGGTCATCTTCTGAAAACATGAACATCAGAATATATTTGATTCCTTAATCATATATTTGATCACAGCCAATAATAGGCATCATTGTGAACTGTTTCCTCCATGCAACCAGTAATATTACTATCAACCAACTCTGTGGAAATATCTTTGGGAGATGGAGGATGAACAGCATTTTATGTGATATGGAACATTCTTCATGTGATGAGAGAATTGCTGCTGAGCAATTACTGCCAAGCAGTAACTAAGTCTACCTGATTCCCTGGTAGAGACTCCCAGCCATGAGAGGAGTTAAATTGGGATCTCATCAAATCCCTTCACTTAAACCACACTGCTGCATCAGTCAAGAAACAAAGAAGCTGTTCATAAGCTTATATGCACTGCTCATAAAAATTAGGGGATATTTCAAAACGAATATGAAGAGGATCCCACAAGAACTGCTGGACAATCTGATCATTCCATGCCCCATCACTGTCAGTGTGTTTTGGCAGTTTTGGGTGTATGGTCACTGAACAGTCAATATGTGGCACATATTGATATGTGGCAGTATATTTAGCAGTTTTCAGTGTATGCATTTTAATAACACTTTCGTTCTCTTCAATTCTCTCCAAAGTGTTTGGCACCAAACATTACATCCAAGAAGACCTCGAGCTATCTTACCACATGTAGTAATTGACTTCAACATAAATTGCACTACGTTAGAATTCCAGAGTAGTAAGACAATGCTGTGAGCATCACTGAAAAAAATACAGTTGCTTGTGACAGCTAACCATACTGAATTCAAAATGAACAGTTTGTGGTAATAGAGAAAACAAAGACAATCACTGTGTAATCTCTTAAACACAAATCACTACCAGTACACAGTACCCTTGCATCTGTTATATGTGTCTGTGTCTTTTGACTTACCCTGTAGACTATGTAGGGAGCACAGCTTTTTAAAATCTACATTTTTCTGATTTGGGGCTGTTAAGAAATCACAAAACACTTAAAGTATTTAATCAGTTGATCGGCATCACAGGTTAATTGAATATTGTCTTTGTATTTGGCAACACTTTGAGTCTGTTGTATTTTTCAGGATGATGGGTGCTTGTTAGCCATATAAGCTGTTCAGTTACAGACTGCCGAGCCATACCTATTTAAACCCACGTTCATGTACAGTTCCTTGTTGTGTTGTTCACTTTTCCGTTTCTCCTAATTGCTGTTTCTTTGTTTACTGTTCTCCTTCTGTTGTTGGTCACAGTTTGCTCTTATTTCATGCCATGGTTTATGTCTGTTGTGTTATGTGTTGGTCTAGGCCCTTGTTTAGCTGGTATGTCCATGTTAGCATTAGCCATTAGCCCCTAGGTTCATGTCAACATATTTGGTGTAGCACCTGGCTTATGTTGGTACTTAATAAGTCTCTGATTGTTAGCGCATGCTAGCACCTTTTTTTGGCTGTAATTCACTCTCTGTGCCCTTCGTGTGCATTAGCATTGTGTGACATTGATAGACGAGGCCAGTTCTTAATATAACCACAAACTTACTATATTACAAGTTGACAAAATTAACTGCAGTAGTGAAAAATCAGGCAAAAATGGACATTCTAGCTTCAGCTAGCTCTCATCTCTGTACCTCCACTGTGTGTATTTCACAGGATGCGCAGCACGCTCACACACCTTCCTCCTCAGCCCCCCGCAAACATCCAATCACTGATAGTATGCAAATGAGCCAAGACGTAGCACAACTGTCTAGTGTCAGCTTTTAGCACAGAGAAGCAGAGAGATTCTGCCAAATTCTGAGGGTTTTTTCTCAGTCACACAAGCACAATCACAAATTAAAATAAAAATAATTCTAGAATTTCAGTTAGTACAATCTCCAAATTAACTAAAATATCTCAGAAATTGACTCTGAAGTTGAAAATGATTTTAACAGTAATTAACAGTAAAGAGACTTAGCGGCAGGAGTGAGGGAAAGGAGTGAATATACAGGGTGAGTAATAAGGAGAGTGAATGAGATTCAGGTGTGTGGAGTTAACGAGAGGGTGACGGTGAACATGAGCGGCCGTGACCCCAGGGGAGCCAGCCAATTAGGGTGGGCAGGATGGAACTCCCAGGTGAGTAGGGGGTCGATGATATCCTGAGAGTCCACCCAGGAGCATTCCTTTGGGCTGTACTCCTCCCAATCCACCAAGTATTGCAGCCGTGATCCATTCCTCCGGGAGTCCAGCAGGCAGTGGACCGTGTAGACGGGGGCACCATCAACCTCCACAGGGGAGCATCTGCCAGCAGACCAGGAACCCAGGGTCTAAGGAGAGAGACATGGAAAATGGGTGAGTGTGCATATCGGGTGGTAAGGAGAGAAGATAAGTGACCAAATTAATGACTTTAAAAGGTCCATATATTTGGGCCTCAGTTTAGCATTTCCCTGCAGGTGGAGGTTGTGTGTCAAAAGCCTGACCCTGACTTTTCCTGGCTCCACCGACGATCCACCTGGGCCTGGTATCTATGGATGGCCTGTGTGATGTGTTAATGGGCCTGGCTCCAGACTGATTCGCTCCTTTTGAACTAGTTGTCCACAGCTGGGGCGTCCAAGGGCATGGGGTCCCACGGTGCAAACAGGAACCCAAGGACACAATGGAATGGTGTCATGCCCGTTGAGGAGTGTCAGAGGGAGTTCTGGGCAATCTCGGCCCAGGAAAGGAAGTAGGACGAGTCGTTTGGGCTCGCCGAACAGTAGAGCCGGAGGAACTTTCCTTACTCCTGGTTAACCCTCTCACACTGACCATTCGTTTCTGGATGGTAGCCTGAGGTAAGGCTGACGGCCACCCCCAGCTTCTCCAGGAAAGCTGTCAAGACTGCCGACGTGAACTGAAGAACCCGGTTTAAAAACAGCACCAGCTGTAAAAACAGCAATTCCGCTGTCTTAGCTTGGGTAGAGGGATAAATCTAACCCCCCTGGAGAAGCAGTCCACGATACTGAGAATGGTGGCGTTCCCTGCTGTATGTCCATCACAAAGTCCAGGGCCAGGTGGAACCAAGGACATTGCGGGATGGGTAGGGGGTAAGGCGGCCAGCAGCAAGGGGACGGGGCGTCTTGCACTAAGTGCACGTGGCCACGAATGTGTGCACGTCCTTGTACATGGTCTCCCACCAGAAACGCAATGCCAGCATGATGCGTCCGGGATTCTCCGGGATGTCCTGAACTTGGGGAGAGGTGAGCCCATGTCAAAAATCGCTCTCGGAAACTTGGTGGGACATACTTCCTGTCAGGGGGGATTCGTAGGGCCTCAACGAGCTCCTTCTCTAACTCCCATTGTATGGCCCCCATGAAACATGATGCTGGCAAGACCGGCTCTGGAGGTTGGCTCGAGGCATCTAGAAAGTGCATCTGCCTTAGTGTTGTGGTTACCCAGGCGATAAGAGATGAGGAGGTCGAATCAGGAGAAGAAAAGGGCCCAATAAGCCTGGCGAGTTGAGATGCCTGGCGGCCTTTAGGTATTCCAGGTTTTTGTGGCCAGTGTAGACTGTTACCTGGTGCTGTGCCCCAGTCAATGTCTCCACTCTTCCAGAGCCAATTTAGGGGGCCTTTCCGAGGCGCTGGGAGAGGACAGCTCCGACTCCCACGGAGGAGGACTGGGGTCAGATTGCCTCAGCACCGGATCCTGGGTAAAGGCCGCCTTGAGGTTCTGGAAGGCACCGTCTGCTTGCGACGACCAGAGGAGAGAACGGGGTTTTCCCTGTAGGAACCCGGTAAGGGGGGCCACAGTCCGTGTGAAGTTCCTGGACAAATCGCCTTTAAAAATTTGCGAACCAATTTGCGAATTTGCACTAAGTCGAAATCAGGGCGACAGTGCTGGTCCGAACCGCAGTACATGCTCAAACCACTGCTAATGCGGTGCTGATGCTCTAAAAGCGAAAGATGAGTCCTACTTCCCACCTCCATAGGTTCAGGTGAGGACGCCGAGACACTTGGCATGGGCAGGCGGTGGGTGCAAAGCTGAGTGTCGCCAGCAATATGAGCTCATCCAGCAAAAGATCCGCGTCACAACCCAAAAGATTTACCCTGTAAATCAGCCTGCAACCCTTGATGGAAGGTCAGCCAAAGTGCAGCCTTGCTCCAGCCACTCTGAGCTGCCAAGGTGCGTAATTGGAGGGCGTACTCGGCGATGGAGCTGGCTCCTTGGCATAGGACTGGTGAGTGATTAAATTATCCGGGCTGAATCGGTCTCAGGTGGCGAGTGGGCAAAATATAACTCACACTGGATGAGGAAACCTTGAAATTTATTGGGATCCCCATCGTATTTGACTGGTAGTGCGAGTTTGTAGATGGAGGTAGGAGGAGCGGGCCAGGGTGGGTGGTTGATGGTCAGAAGTGGTAACATGGCCGCGGAGGGCAGGGCTTGGCCAGAAACCGTCAGCTGCGAGACCTGGGCAGAAAGGGAGCAAACCGTGGGAGATAATGAGCTTAATGCCCGCTGATCTGTGAAAAGCTGGCACACTGCTTGAGCTGCCTACGTGAGCTGGTCGCGGAGTTCCTGAATCAGCTGACAGCGGATGCCTCAGCTGGGGTCGCTGCCTCCATCTTGCGGCTAAATCTACTGTAAGGCGGTGGTAAAAATGGCAGAGGCACATGCAGCATTTAGGAAAATTATTTATTACAAACCAAAAATGGCAGTCAAAAATCATAAACAGACAGTCCAGGGTCGGAATACCAGAAATCACAGGAAAACAGGAACCGAACAGGGCTAGGCTGAAGTCGAAAAGAAGAGGTCGGCAACAGTAAGTTTGGCAACAACGATACAAACTGGAACACTTAGAACTCGGGTGAACCAAGAGACTTAGCGATGGGAGTGAGGGAAAGGAGTGGATATATGGGGTGTGTAATGAGAAGAGTGAATGAGATTCAGGCTTGTGGAGTAAATAAAATGGAGTTAAGAGGATAACTGGCTGGTCCGATTAAACGAACATGCCCTATGTTTCAAGACGGGACTCATTCACCTCGCACAAGGGCTGCCCC
>JAVSBV010056482.1:0-10726 GCA_033117975.1 Parotocinclus spilosoma
AAACGCTACTCTACAGAGACAGCTTGAGCAAGTACAATAAGATCCAGGCTTTGGCTTTTTTCTGAATAAAAAAAAAAAAGTAAAAAATGTTACAAAAAAAAAAATTTAAAAGCTCACTATTTGGCAAGCAGGATTTGAACCCGAGATGAAACACTAGATAATTTTCATTTATAAATAAATGACCAAGTACAATATTTTGTTTCAGTTGTTGAACAGTTGTTGATCAAGCCGGCTAGGGCCTCTATTTAGGCCAAAAAGTAAGCAATTTTAATGAACCCCACTCTATGCATGATGATTATGTCATGCTCAAAGAGAAATGGTCTTCCACAAACTGTGGTCACTAATTTGCAACTTAATAGTTATGCACCTGTCTCAAAATAAGATGGAGGTGGTACCATTCCTTTTTATACATACTTCACTTTGCTTGCCTTCAACAGGCTAAAATCAACATTTTTACAAGCAACATATTATAGGAGTTACTTAATTGCAGAAATGATGCGAAATTATGTTATCACATTATTTTATTTATCCAGCTCCTTTCTCAAGGAGCTTTGCTGCCCTTCTTGACACCAAAGTCATCCTCCAAAAGCCTTATTGTACTTTAAATTACACTCACACTTGCCCTCTGCCATTCCTGAGGAAGCTCTGCACTGGTAGTGTCCACATCTCATAGGTACACCCTCTTTAAGAGACAGTCCTGACATTAGCTTAACTTTCTTCGGCACCCTGATGCCTTCTTCACTTTAATTGAACCACTCTCCGTGAAGTGATGATTTGATATATGATTGATCAGGGTGATACCATCCAAGCAGCAGTGTCCTTGCCTGTGAAAGAACTTTGGTGCGATGTAATGATGACTGCTTGTGGTTCCTTGGAAGTGACCATGGTTAACAGAAGAAAACACAAAAGAAGAGCACCACCACCCTTTTAAAGCAACCAGTCTGTTCTTAATCAATATGACAGAGTGATTTCAGCTGTCTTGTTCTCATTAACCTTTACCTGAGCTAATGAGATTACTTAGATCATGTTAGCAGACCATTTTGTAGGGTTGAAATTCAATAGCTGAAATGCAGTAATTTTTGTGATAAGGGCATTTTCATAGCAGGCAATGACACCCTGATGCCTTCTTCATGCTTCTTCTATGCAATTAATTGCCATTCATCTGCTCACTTGTCACAATCTAGTTAATAGAAATTGCCATCATAAAAACTGATGCAGCATACTTTGTGCTATTGTTAAAACTTTTGGGCATGGCTGTATGCTTTGCTGGTGTGTAAGTAAGTTCATTGAGTACTGTTTTAAAAGTGTGCTGGCACTTTCTAGTCCAGCGGTCAGCAAATTGTATATCAGGGTTAAAGTATGTGGGAAGCACTTCAGCCAACTGTGAGTGTGGTTTACAAAGCTTATTCTAACCTAAGCTTCTAATTTTGCAGGATCAATCTACCCAATTTTTCTTCCTTGTGATTAGAATTGGAGAAGGAAATGGGGACTCAGTTACAGTGGTGCTCGATAGTTTGGGAACACTAGAATTTTTTATATTTCTGCATAAATATGACCTTCCACAACATTTTGATGGAATTCAGGGCATTTCAAAGGTAAGGACTTTCATTTGGCCATTTCAAACATTAACTTTATTCTTCTTTAACCATTCTTTGGTAGAACTACTTGTATGCTTATGGTCGTTATCTTGCTGCATGACCCACCTTCTCTCTTTAGATTCAGTTCATGGGCAGATGTCCTGACATTTTCCTTTAGAATTATTTGATATAATTTAGAATTCATTGTTCTGTCAATGATGGCAAGCCGTTCTGGCCCAGATGCAGCAAAACAGGCCCAAACCATGATACTACCACCATCATGTTTCACAGATGGGATTCTTATGCAGGATTGCAGTGTTTTACTTTTTCTAAACATAACACTTTTCAATTAAACCCAAATTTCTATTTTGGACTTATCCATCCACAAAACTTTCTCTCAATAGCCTTCTGGCTTGTCCACGTGATCTTTAGCAAACTACAGCAATGTTCTTTTTGGAGAGCAGTGGCTTTCTCCTTGCAACGCTGCCATGCACACCATTGTTGTTCAGTGTTCTTCTGATCTCCTGAGTACCACTGTACACATATGACATCAGAATTTAGAAGTGCTTTGAGTTAGATCTATAGTCTTAGATGGATTGGGGGAGGTATGTATTTAAAATGTCCTGAATTGTGGCTTAATGTGACTTTTCCCAAATCATTTTGTCCAGACAAAGTCTTAGACCATTATGCACAAAGATATCAGAAAACATATTTAGTGTGTTACTAAAATATGATTCTCAAATCTCGGTTCAGTGAAGTTCTGAGTACTATTATGATATGTCGATGCAGAGCGGTTGCGTTAACATGAACCCCCTACGCAAAGCCTCTGCATCGCCAAATGCGCTCCTCTTAAGCTACACGTTGAAGTGACACAGACAGCGACTCGGACTGCAAAGCTTTCATTGGTCTGCTTGGTCCACTATACATCATTACCGGTACTTCACTTTTCTTTGTAAAATCTTGCTAGAGATGGATCAAGTTGAGGAACATCTAATTGAAAAGCTCAGTAATCAGTAATAATGTTGTAAAGCTTCCTTGAGACAATGCACTATTGTAAAAAAATGATATATATAAATAGAAAATATTTTGACTTTGACTTTGTTTGGCAGCATTACGTCATGGTCTGTCTCATTACAGGTAAATTACAGTTTTGGCAAAGAGATAAGGTCTTTACAAAAACGCCTCCAGGCAAAGAAAATGTGTGTCTTTTCAATCATAGGCCACTCATTGGAAATCAGACCTTAGCACTGATGAATAAATTAGTGGCAACTTTCTGGCCAGTGGGAAGGATGTCCTGGGTATGGAGTTGTAATTTCACGTAGTTGTACACTTAAATTCTGATTCTTCCTTAACTGAAGTGACACTGGTGACAGGGTTATCTAACTTCACCCAGGATATCCTGGAGTATAGCACCAAATGACCTTCTCCCATACCTCCTCTGGATTATTCAAACGTTCACTGGCGAATTTCAAACGGGCCTGGATATTTGCTGGTATTAACAGGGGGACTTCCTGTGCCCTGCAGAATTTTAATCCATGACAGCGTAATGTGTTACTAACGGTCATCTTTGAGACAGTGGTCCTAGCTCTCATGTCATTGAGCAGGTCCCCCATGTAGTTCTGGGCTGATTCTTAATATTTATCTGCATCATCCTTACCCCACAAGGTGAGATCATTGATGGAACCCCAGATCGAGGAAAACTGACAGTCATCTTGTGTTTTTTTTCTTCTTTTTTAATAATTGCACCAACAGTTGATGCCTTCTCACCAAGCTGTTGTCTATTGTCCTGTAGCCAATCCCTGCCTTGTGCAGGTCTACAATTTTGTCCCTGGTGTCCTTGAACAGCGCTTTGATCTTGGACATGGTGGAGAGTCAGAGTGTGATTGATTGACATACTCTTTTATGCAGGTAATGAGTTCAATCAGGTGCGATTAATAATTAGTGCAGAATAATAGGGCTTTTTAAAGAGAGCCAGAATTCTGGCTTGTTGGTAGGCGATTAAATACTTATTTCATGCAATAAAATGCAAAGTAGTTATTTAAAAATCATACAATGTAATTTTCTGGATTTTTATTTAGATTCTCACAGTTGAAACGTACCTACAATAAAAATTACAGACCTCTCAATTCTTTGTAGGTCAGAAAACTTGCTAAATTGGCAGTCTATCAAATACTTATTTTCCCCAATATATACATTATACATTACACAATACTGTAAATAAATCCACTGTAAGTAATACTTATTACTGTCAAGATGTGTTACGGTATGTATTAGGACCCAAGTATGCGGGACCGAGGAATCCCACGGAGTATAATAATAATGGGGAAATAATATATAACCAAACTAAACTGGTGGAAAAAAGGAGCAAAAGGCTCTCTAACGCATGAAAACTAAAAAGGTGAAAAAGGGCGCATCGCTGAGTTGCATCCCAAAGGGAGCATTACGCAATAAACCGGTGACCGCCAGGGGGCTGCCCTTTACAGCGGGATATGGGATTCGGCGCCGATAACGACCCTATAGCAGCATATGGCGGCCAGGGTCCGGAGGCGACCCCTCCGGCCGCGGACCCAGGATGCGAGCTTCACGAGCCGTGGGTCCGGGGTTCAGCCCCTACAAGCTGCAACTCCCGGGCGCCATCAGCTGCCAGGGACAGAGGTGGCGGAGTCCATTCAGGACTGTGGGCGAACATGATAAAAGCATGATGAGGTGGTGATTTGGTACGTTTCCCAAATCACGAGGCAAGGGGGGACTCCGAAATGCGGAAAGGCAAGCCGGAGCTCGCAAGCGCTTGTAGCGCGAGAAAGTGCGCCGATTTGTGACGCGCCCCAAATTGGGAGGCGCAGAGGCGTTTCCGTAGCCCCAGAGAGCGAGCGTTAGCTCGAGCGTGCAGTAGCGCACGAAGAAGAGAAGCCAGGGGCTGAAGTGAGGCTTGATAAGAGCTGGGCTGGGACAGAATGGGGAAACCTGGATCTTTCCCTAAAATGGCTAAATCCCTCTGAGGTTTCCCTCGTACACATCCTTCAGCTCTAAACGCCCCCGGATATTACCAACTGAATGCTAAGATGGTGCAGCCGTTCAGCGTGTCGAGGTGTTTGCACACCGGTGCACAGCGAGTGAAACAACAATGAACACTGTAAGAACTCCCACTTAAGTAGAGGGAGACACAGGTGTTCATCATCAGGTCGTTAACCAGACACTGGTTATAAGCTGCCTCACTGATTGCTCTGTAACAGCAATCAGCAAGGCAGCACTGCGAGGGAAAAGGTAGGGACCTTAACAGTATGGGGGTGTGTTAGTGCCCATAGCATGGGTAACTGCACGTCTGTGAAGGCACCATTAATACTAAAAGGAACATACAGGTTTTGGACAACATATGCTGCCGCCCAGCAACATCTTTTTTAGGAACGTCCCTGTTTATTTCAGCAAGACAATGCCAAGCCACATTATGCATGTGTTACAACAGCATGATTTAGTTAGTAGTTAGTAAAAGAGTGTGGGTACTAGACTGTCCTGCCTGCAGTCCAAAGCAGTCTCCCATTGAAAATGTGTGGCTCATTATAAAGTGCAAAACACAACAATGGAGACCCTGGACTGTTGAGCAACTGAAATTGTACATCAACAAATTATTGTCCTCAGTTCCCAAACACTTATTGAGTGTTGTTAAAAAGAATGGTGATGGAACACAGTGGTAAACATTCCCATGGCCCAACTTTTGAAAAATCTTCAAATATCTTGTCTTTGTAGTGTATTCAATTGATTATAGGTCAAAAGGATTTGCAAATCATCATATTCTGTTTTTATGTATTTTTTACACAATGTCCCAACTTCATTGGATGGTCTGGTGTTTTTAGTCATTAGTTAGGATGACAATAAGGCAGGATTATATCAGAGTCTGATCTTCAAAACATGTTTGTATAAGAGTATGAGCAAAATGCTTTCTGAGGGCCTTGATGGTCATCAAGCTGGAAAAAATCCAAAACAACCTCAAAATAAAATAAAAGGGAAGAGAGTGTACAAATTAACACTGTAATCAACTAACAAATATAATAGTCTGTGAGGTTACAAAAGAACTCAGGGTAACTGCTAACTGCTGTTTGGTTCTGTTTTGCTGTAACTGAGCCAGGGCAACTTGTCACCACGGATGAATCAATTATTTTGAACTATACCAGCAATTTTTTAAAGCAAAATATCAGGATATTTAAATGAATCCTAAGAAGACACTTAATGTTGCTAGTCATGGACCTAAGCACAGTATTTCTACCAAAATGGTTATAGAAGAATAAAGTTAATGTTTTGGTATGATGAATTCAAAGTCATTACCTAGCTCCAACAAATATGTCATGGAAGAAGTTCTCGTGAGCAAACTCGCCATTATACCAGAGTTAATACTGTATTGTGTGTGGCTAAAATTCTTCAAAGCCAAAGTGCAGGAAGGAGCAACTTACATAAATATTTAGTTGCACATTGAGTCCCATACTTTTAGTATACTCATAGATAGGTAATGTGTAACTACACACTCATACACACACACACACACACGCACGCACGCACGCACGCACGCACGCACGCACGCACGCACGCACGCACACACACACACACACACACACACACACACACACACACACACACACACACTAGTTTGTCTTCTAACAGTGTGGGCACTTTCCATTGACACAATATTACTGTTACTAATAAGTACTACAACTGTACCTTACCCTAACCTTTACCTCTGTATCCTAAATCAAATATTTTGGCTCTTTTGGTTTTACAAATTAAAACCCTAACCCTAACCCTAATCCTGCTCTAAACAATGCATTTTTCTTGTGGTAAATAGCAAAACACATTTACACCAAATTGCTTTTTTGCCTTAACAACCATGAATTGGTTTAAATGGGTAGTGAGGAAAAATTACAAAAAAAAAAACAAAATCAGCAGCAAAATCTAACATCTTTATTACACAGTGCACACAAAGGCAATAAAACATCCAGTATTACAGCAGATTATGCAGCACAAATAAAGAACACAGCCATACTGTAAGTGTTCTTTCCCCATAAGCATACTAATTATCTAAGCCATTTTACAATGCAAAATTCATCCCATGCTCTGTGCATTACTACCTCTAAGAAATATTTATCATGGCATCACATGAATTTCTAAACATCATTTACGCTATAGATCTGGTGGAAACTACAATTCATTGGCATAAAAGAGTATAAGGATAGGGTTAAAGATGAGGATCATTACCAGGCAAGAAGAACTTTGAAAGAACATAAAAAATCTCTAGAGCACCCGGACATACATTTGTTTCATATTATGCATGTTGTTTATTATGTGTGCATACTGTGTGTGTACAGGGGTAAGGGGGTGGGTTTGAGTGTTGGAAGCATGTTTGTGCCCGTTGTGTTACAGTATCAAATATGTTGTGTATTCTGTCTGCATTCTATGATTCATATCTACACATACCTGCTGTGGCAATAAATACAAATGGCTGTGGTGGCATGCAAAAGGTTCCTGCACTCTTGATACAAACAAAATTATAAAACAGATGGTAGTTAATCACAAGGGTCTAAAGCGCACGAAGGCAGAACAGTTCCAGCAGATGAGCTACTCAACCCTAGTCAGCAGGATCTAATTTCTTGATTACGCTGCCTGTATATATAATTGAACTGACAGTAGAGGATTGTATGCAGTCAAAGCTCAGAAGCAAATGCTGTGCAAATGTTCAGAAGGTTGCAAGTTCAATAGTTCAAATGTTAAAGCCAGGGTGATCCTTAAAATTTTTAACTCTATGCTTGATGAATGATTTTTTGCATAAAGTTATATATCAGATATCTACTGCAAGTAAAGTCTTTAGACCCTTATAGGTTTGGAAAATGTTGGTAAGTTTTATTTAGATTCGATTATTTAGATTCGATTATTTGCATTGACCATGCAAGTGCTTTCATGTAATTATCCTTAGTTTAACAACATTTAAAAAAATGAAACACAAACTGTATGCCTTTAGTATATACAGGTATAACTATATAAGTGCTGTCCTCTCACAGCTCCAGAGAACTGGTGTTTAATTACCACTTCAGACTCGGCCTGTGTGGATTTTACATGTTCTCTCTGTATTCATGTGGATTGTCTCTGGATACTCCAGTTTAATCCCATATTACATTATAAAAAACATAGGGTTAGGTTTGGACAGTCTCTCTAAATTGTCGGAGTGTGACTGAGTGTATGCAATGTAAAAGATTTGTACCCTATTTATGGTTAGTTGTGCCTTGTGCCCTGTGACCTGCTAATTATGACAAATTGGATTAATTGGGCATGCCAATAGTAATACATTTCAATAGTGCAAATTGGAATAATTGGGCACGAAAATGATGAATTGACAATCACAATGGATTGTGTAATGTGATAAAAAAAAATGAAAGATGGTTCATGGATGGATGGTAAGATCATTTACAATTACTATTAATTTATAATTTCCACGTGGTCCATCAAACCAAGCAAAAACAGGGCAGAAGCCAGTACTTTCAACATATTTAGCAATGTCACATGATGCCTTTTTGCAATATAATCTGAAGGAGATGTATTTTGATCACACCACCATGATGATGAACCTCTAATAGTTAAATCATGATTCTGATCTAATGGCCTTTTGTTTTCAGCACATACTTTGTCCAAAAGAATCAGGCCTTAAAAAGCACGTATGTTCACATACAATTGCTTCATTTTACTGGCCAGCCATTACATAGCCATCACATAGTGATTCTTATATATCTCCAATAGAGCTGCTGTCACTTGTGTTACCTATTACTAATCCTTTTATCATAACAATATTTACAAATGAGCTTTGTTTCGCTTCAATACATGCCTCTCTCTTCAGAAGATTTTGCGCACTATGCTGCACTTTACACGGTGAAGAGTTTTCAATGAATGAACAGCAAAGTACTGCAGTGAGATATTTGATCATTTCATTTGCCTAAATACTGAATTCCACCTAAATTAATTTATAACACGGACACCTTGGTAAACATTATTATTATTATTATAGTGTTTCAATGAAATTGAAGGGCTTTTAATTTAGTCTTAATGCAATTGACTGTGCATTTCTGCAAGTAGCCTGTTTTTCTAAGCTATTAGGAATTAAGGGTATTATAAGTTAAACTACATCAACCCTTAGATCACATGCCAGAGCTCATATAGGCAGTAATCTAAGACAATGCTAGTCTCAAGGACCCATATGCCACTATGCAACTTTCAGTCAATGTCACTTTAATGTAACTAAAACCTGTAAACATTTGTCATTGGTCAACCTTATTTAGTCTGTTATTTCTGTTGTTCAACTGCAATCCAAACAATCAGTAATCTTAGTTTCTATAGCTGATATTATGTGCTTGTATTAAAGCTAATAAATAAATGATCCTGAAGCAGCATCTGTATTGAGAAGCTGCAAAACGGGTCCAGTGATGGTAGCATTATGCCTTTTTAAAAAGAATTAAACATCTTGGTCCTACATTAGCCCAAATATTTTGTTATTTTATTACCAGGTCTATGATGGAGTCACAGTATGCATAGATATCGAAGAGCAGTAAACCTCTTTCTGTGGATACAAATGATTTGAAAGTTAATGAACTTGCAGAGTAAGCAGTACATTGCATGACTGTGTGTCCTGATTCTAGCACTAAAGTGATGAATGATTGGTCATGTGATTTACTGCCGATACATTTTATTCAGGAATGGTCATTAAACAATCAAACAAGTGATTGAAAAGAGTAAATTTGTTTATTTTTGTGCACTTGACTCTTAATCAAGTTTAACAATTTTAAACAATCTTGAAACAAAAGTTTTCATTTTATATTATACTGTTGGATACTGCTTTTGTAAGAAATCATGATTACACTCTCCTAATGACACCTGTTTGAATTTATATTATTGTTTAGTTAAAAAAAGACTTAAAAAAACCTAATTATTATGCCTAAAATTGTCCCAGTTCCAATCTTTTTGGATTGTACTGCAGGCCTGAAATGCAGTTTATTAGCCTAGCATTGCTAATGACAGACCTCCTTTGCCTTTTATGTAATTAGGTTAAAACACTCAAGCTGATTGAGAGATATATCAATATAGGTGTATTTTCCCTTTGCTTACTGTCATGAGGTAGTCTTTAACTGTTTACATTTTTTATTGCTTTTGTTTATTGGAATTGCTTTGGAGACTGGTTAAAAATTTGTCTTGGTAGGCCAGAAATATTACAGAATAATTATATTAGCGGATACTCAAGAAGCAAACAATGATTTTAGAACAAAATGATTAACAATTCTTTTTACATCCTCACAGACAATGATATAATCTATAGCACTCTAGTGTAGCAAGTAAAGTCACACTGGGCACATCTGCTGACCAGGTTTTCACTTCCTCATCTGTATGTTCTGCTTTCTAGTTCTGTTGTCAATATGCACAATCTTTGTTTAGCATTGGTATTTATACATATAAATGTATGCTCTTGTCCGTGGTTATCCAAGTCTGTTGAGCAGCATGCAATTGATATGTGCTGATACTCTGAAATCTCTCCTGGATGCTAGAAATGTGTCAGGTAACTCTCATAATATCAGTCTGTTCTTCTGCTCAATAAAACCCCTCACCCACACCCCACCAATACACACATACACACACACACAAACGTTACTTAAATGTTTAACACTTTTTGCAGTTTATGTAATTCATAGAAAACATGAACAATATCATGTACAACTAGTCGACTGGTTCCTTATGCCGTCTTCATTATGTACTGTAAACAGTACAGTGTGTACAGTGTCTACATTCAGTTCTGTTTTTAGCATGCCCTTTTTGGCCTTCCTTCATGCAATGCATAGCATCCATGTAGCATGGACACTATTTTCACAAGTGCAGTACTTTTTTTAAATCCAGGATGTGTTTGCTCTTACCAATAAAAGCAGTGTAGAATGTTTATTCCTTCTAATGTTCTAATATACCTTGTTATTTATCTAGTGCGTTGTCATGCAGGTGAGACTGGCAGTCAGGAGAGTCATATTCCAATATAAAAAGAAACTGTGAAATTACGATTGTCACGCCCACCGGCTGCGTCAGCTACGCAGCCGTGTTATGGGACCTAATTGGCATCACCTGTTTTTGTTTAGCGC
>JAVSBV010056493.1:0-10726 GCA_033117975.1 Parotocinclus spilosoma
ACGATCTACAACACAATGTATAGGTACTCAGCATGGGAAGCATAATACTGTAAAAAACAAGTTCTTACTAAATTCCAATCAACGTTTGAAGAACTTATCCAGTGTGATTTGACGAGCTTTTGCTTTGGCTAAGAGGCAACTTGTGGCTTTTTTGTAGTAATAGTAGTAGTAGTAGTAGTAGTAGTAGTAAATGGAAATGTTATGTTAAAGACCTGTAGGTGTCAGTAGAGGGTTGGGGAGAAACTCGGGTTTTCGGGTAGCGATGACAGAGACGAAGAGTTTCTTCACAGATATTATATACTGTACACGTTCTTTGGTCCGATTAGGCAGAATTTTGGTCCAAATAAGTGAATAACATGTATATAATAGGATTTGTTTCGGTACTTTAGGATTTGGTCCTAGTAACTGGTGGTCCTATAAACCAGAATCGACTGTATATGTTAATACGATTTTTGAAATGATTTATGATTTACAAAACGAAACCAAAAATAGGCACAAGCATGTGATGATCTGATCACATAGCTTCAACTATGAAGTCTGCTGTGTTGTGCAAGCGATTATCATGATGATGAAAGCGTAACTGAGTGCGTTTCAGGCAAGTCAGTGTGAGCACAGGGGGGAAGTGGGGGCCAATTAGGCTCCAGCACTGTTCAAGGCAACCGGCTCAGAGCAAGTACGCCCTGGGAGCAGCAGGATGGACGTTTGGCCACCATTTATGCCATTTCATGGTGGTTACATGAGGGGAAGCAGACATGGCAAACAGGTTTCAGATTGCCCAGACAGACCAACAAAAGAGAGGATCATTTAATAAAAGTTTCATTTTCTACCATCCAGACACAGGTGACACCTTCATTACACACCCCTTAGCAAAAGGAAATTTGTTGTCACAGTTCCCATTACGTATCATGCCATTCACAGCCAGCCACCTATGTTTGCAGTGGTGTCATAAACAAGAAACCTGGACTGTTGGATTTGAACATTTGGATTGGAGTACATGAAGCCATGTTGAGCATTTTCCATTAGCTAATATCTTCATACAGTTATGAAAGTAGTACATTTCATAATTTTGTTTAAACTGGCTTTCTGTAGCACCTCTTTGGAAGCACTGACTAAGCTTTAAAGAGTTTGTAAATAACAGCTGCATGGTCTGATAGCCCCACTGTGCACTCCTTTGTGTGCAACACCATATTCAGAGCGGTCCATAGTCAGATGTCCGCAACAACTGCTAACTTTGCTTATTCAGCAAACCGTGGACATCAACAGAGGGTCATTTTGAAAGCTCTGCAGTAGTGTAAAGTAAACTATAAGTCTTAAAAACAGTACTTTTACAGTATAGTATTATACCAAGCGTTGTGAACAATATCAGATGTTTTTCTGTATTACCTTGAGCAATTTTTAGGCAGAATGGCCTAGTGTTTTACTACTGATAACTGTACTTCCATCCAGATGCATGTCACCATCATGTTACAAGCAAATGATACTGGTCAGGTCAACAACAAAAAAAAATTAATCAGGCCCAGTTTGGGTGGTGGATAATTTTTCAGCAAAGCACAGACGTTAATGGAGTGGTGTGTTAGTGTGTTTGGCTGGTATGAGTGGCTCAGATACAGTAGTGCTGCTGTAGTTTTCAAACACAATGTTCTTTTTTTTTCAGTTGCTCCACCTTATTGATGCAGTGTCAGAGACAGTAGCTCATCTGTTGCACAGTTTGTGTTAATAATCATTAGTAATTCTTAAGTGCTTACAGGACGCTGCCTACAGGATGCTGGACATAGTTAGCAAGCTTATTATTTTCGGTCCAGTAGTGACAATGAGATGTTTAAAACCACACCACCACATCTGTGTCACTGCAGTGCCGATGATCCACTACTAAAAATAGGACCTGATCAGTGATGGTCCTGTCCATTAATGAACAGAGGAAAGAGAACTTATATGTATGCACAGAAAAATGGTTTACAGCCTATAACTGTGGAACTATACAGTGCTTCTGCATGTTAAGTGGAGTGTAAAAGCAAGAAGGTGTATGAAAAAAAAGGTGAGGTGGACAACATACTGAACACGAATGCATCCCTTAGTGAATTAAACCCTCCTCCCCAAGTAAGCTCTTCCTGTTTGTATCCTACCTAATTTGTGCATGCATACAGAGCGGTTAGATCACAGTCAGATTACGCTGCACTTTTCTTTCTACTTCTTTCTATCTGTTTTTAGATGTTCTGCACATGAATTACTCTGCAGTAAAGGAACTCTCAAATCTCATTATTTGTAAAAAATAAAGCTTGAAAGGAAACTGGAGAAGTTCCAGGAACTAGAATCGAATATCTTGCATAGCAATAACTTTAGTAAGCATTCCTCAGATTAAAAAAAACAAACATTTTTCTTGTGTTACTCACCCTGCAGGATAGGCTACCAAGCCTGAATGAGAATCACTAGCCAAAGCACGGTTTCCGGCAGCAGTAATTCCCAAAACCTTTTCAAGAGTCACCTGAGAAAAGAGAAAAGCAATATTAACTCAAACATAAGGGCAATAATTGCACTACATTTGACAGGATACAACTGTTAATGGTAAATAACTGCTATGCTACACAGCTAATGTATCATAACAGAAATGTAAGCTTTGGAGAGTTGCCTGGTTGGTACATTTAGGCTTGGTAGCGTACCCTGCAGGGTATGCATGTATGTCAGCTGTATAAAAAAACTTTTTTAAAGGCCTGATGAGAGGCAATGTGTCTCAGATTACTGGTCAAGAGGCCATAAAAGAAAAAAACAAGCCCCTGCTTAAAATGTGAACTACAAACGAAACAGCTTAAAAGGTTCAGCATGATTTCAAAGACACAATGGTTCCACTAATAACTAAAGGTCAAAACCAGTACTGTCACTTAAAATGAAAATAATGAGTCCAGACTTTCCATTGTGTTGAATAAGGCACCAGTGGATGTTCCAAATTAACTAGTTCGCTCTCAATATTTATTCTTTGATGTCCTCACAAATGTAAACATTTGTAACAGTTTTATCCACATTAAGACAGTTCTGACATAACACAAGGTCCAATAGCAAACAACTGTCTGATAACAACACAGCAGCAACAGAAATACACTTACATAAGGTCCTTTTGCTCTTAACTGCTTCTTTGCTGGAAACATTTTCAGTGGAATTACATGTTAAAAACCTACATATTTAACACCTTAACCGTTCAGATTGTAAATCCATCATAGAGAAGTAAATCCACACAGGAATCCTTTTTACGAGTGTTGAGCAAAAACTGAGCACCTTGTATGTGTGTGTATGTGCATGTGTGTGGTTAGTATGATCCCACCCCCTCCCAGTCCTGCCTTCTTCTATCTGTCACTTAGAGCTTTATCAGAAAACACAGACTGATAGCATTCATTTTTCTTCATTTCTACAGTACTCTTACGTCACAGGACACATGTCCAACAAAGAATGCACAATTTCTTGCACTGCCATTGCCACAATACTGTAACTAAGCATACACTGTAGCTACATTTTGGATATAAAGTAAACTAAAAATAAATTTGCTATAAAAGTGGTCGAAATTAGACCATATTTCAAATTTACACACTTTATGATTTATCTATATCTATACCCACATCCAGACTACAGTTACCTATCTATTAAGCAATGCTTAAATATTTATGGACATAATAAACAAACTGTCTGCAAAGTTAGCTCATTCATTTACAAAAGATTATTCATTTATTTTTGGCTTAATTCCATTCAGGGTCAAGGATATTCAACGGCCAACGCAAATGGTAATGCAGAAAACAATCCTAGACATGCTGTCTATCCATCGCTGGGCACATGCCCCCATGCATATTTAAGAAATATCGGTTGTGTTTGGAATGTTGTAGGAAATCCACATAGCAAGCAAAGTCCTGGCCAGGAGTCAAACCAGGTATCTCTGGAATTGTGAGGGGACAACGCTAACTGAAGAAGTGTGACGCCAGTCCACCAAAGGGCCCTGTAATAATGTCACCTGACATTCACATTAGGTCCTAAGGAACTGCTGTGCTTTCAAATTACTGGCTCGTGCTTTCAAATGACAGATGCAGCCATACCAAATTCTTAACATCTAGTAGAGACCCCTTTTCAAAGCAACAAAGCCAAGGAATTGTCATCCAAGGGTCCAACAGTAGGAGTCATATGCACCACCAATATTTCTGGATGAATGTATGTACAATACCTTCTACTATTACTGGCAACCTGGTATAGATGTGTAAAAATCATTATAATACATTCACCTTTTTTGTGAATTAATGTAATCTCACACTGAAAAATGAGGAAAACCCCAACCATGGGTCACTGGTGTAAATGTAATATAAAAGCATAGAGATAGAGTTATATTTAACAAAATCCTGAGCCACAATTATCGGTACTCTTTCATTTAATACTTTGTATTGCCAAAAATATACATTTTTATTCCATCTGATCATTAAACATTTTTCAGTTGATAACCCCATTAGCATTAGACAATAGTAATTAAACATTTGTGGTTAGACGACAAAAGATGCATTTCCTGACAAGCCTTTCAAATCACTGTTTGCATGGAGGAGGCATATCATTCTAGTTTTGGGGACATAGTGACACTGAGATGGTACTTTTTCTGTATGACCCCACCATTGTTTTGCCTCTTCTACCAAAAGTAAGGGGGAAAAATAAACTTGGGTCCTCATAAAGACACATTTATCACAACTCCAAGTATTTTAACTATTGCCTGTGGGCATTTCCAGGTAAGTAGCTATTTTATAGTGATTACATGGATTACTGCCTGTAGACACCTGAGACTCTGGTCAACATAAAACATCCAGAATATAAATGGAAATAGTTGAGTTTTTTTGTAACAACAAGTGTGGCACATGTGGTTATGATAAAAACAACTATTTCTCAGAAGATTAACCTGTTTTTTTTACCATATGTGCCAATAATTGTAGAGTCAACTGTATGTGGATGAACAGTTGGATGGATAGACATTACTAAATCTGGCTGAATTCCAACATTCCTGCATGTAACAAAGAGTTCATCTAAACAAAGAGTTTAAACGCTTTAAGATTAACAGTCACAATGCTCACTGGCAAACACTTTGCAGGACCATTACTCAAGTCTATAAAAGAATGACGAAAAGCAAATTACAAAAGCCACAGAATAGAAAAAGCACCTCCATGTCCCCTGTGTCAGCAATTCTGTACACTGCTGGCTACTTAAAGATAAATTTCACAGAAGGTCTGCAATTTCAATTCCACTTACAATGTGTAAAGACACTTGAGTGTGTTTGTTTGTTTGGCTTCTTAAACATTGCTATTGGCATCAGTGGACATCTTAGCGATTCACACAGGGTTATATCCATACACAAGTTCATCTCAAGACAAGTCACACACACACACACACACACACACACACGTTAATGAGCAATTCAGAGTAATCAATTAACCTAACACACATGTCTTTGGTCTGTGGAGTACCCAAAGTAAACCCACACAGACACAGGGAGGACATGCAGACTCCATACAGAAAGGACCCAGGTAGCGGTGCTATCCACCAAGCCACCGTGCTGTCCCACATTACTGTATAAACTGCATAAATAATGGGAAAATTATGTAGTCTGATCAGTGTTCATTTCATTGATGATCTATTTTCGTCATAGTTTTTCGTCAACAAACCTTTTCTTCATGACGAAAACTAAAAGATAACTAAACTAAACTACTCACAACGATTAAAACTATGACAAAATTAATTGCCACTTTCGTCAACGAATAAAAATGAGACAAAAATGTTCGCCATAGGTGACGTCCAATCAGAACTGAATTAGCTATGTGAAAGGCAGGGACAAGTTATGAAAACATCCAATCATAACTACTTGGACATATATGGAGAGGTGGGATAAGCCGGGTAGCTATCCAATCAAACACACAAATTTGATCTAAACCCGGGAAGACCATACTAGCTTTGTGAACTGTTGTTATTCCTGATTTAACGCAAGTTATCCAGACAATGTCAGCAGGGAAAAAAAGAAGAGTCGATGTATGGGCACATTTCTCCTTTGAGGTCATGAAATAATTAACCTGTGAATACTACATTTAGTTATAAATACTCTTTTGTTATATGTTTGGTGCTTATTTTTGCACTAATGGCACTGCTGCTTTTACTGTACTCAGTTAAAGAATGTATTATGCAATGTATGCAATTTGTTATGAACAATGTATTTATTTCTCAGGCATAGCAAACCTACTCATAATCAATATGTTATTGTTCTGCTCAATATGCAAAGTCAGGTAAATAAAGATGTTTGTTAAAAGATATTGGTATTTTAAACTAAATTAACACTGTTTTATACGTAATCCGATCAACGATTTTATACAAACTTGAGTTATCAGATAATGGAAGAGCTCAGGATTTACACGATTTGGGCAATAATAGGATTTGTAATTTGCACCCAGCCAATAATCTCACATAGATGTGATTTAAACTTTAATATTAATACACATTTAATAATAACAATAATAATACTACTACTAATAATAATTAGAAATGCTTAAATTTATTTCCCTGAGCACATACTGTTTCCACAACTGTTCAATAATTGCTTAACTGCCTTTAATTCCGTGGTATTTTTAATTCCAAGGTTACTAGAACCCGCTTGGGGGTGGGGTGGGGGGATGTCAGTGTTTCTTTGGCACATGGTTTAAGAAATTAATTGACCTAAAGTTCACTTTTTTTGGTTTTCTTCATCTGATTTCTAGGTAGGAGTATGCCGTTTACATAGTCACATGTATAATCGAATAACTGCAGAAATCTGACTGTGTTTGAAGTGTTGTAATTGTAAATACTCTCACTGACTGATGATGCAGACACCCAGTTAGACCATGTAATGATGGTCATCTTCTCTCTCTTTGTGTGTGAGAATACAGATCCCCCCCACAGTTGATGCTGAGCAAAGTGTTTACAGTACGGACAGGCAGCAGTGTCTATGGAAGCCTTAACACGTAAGAATTACTTACATGTTCATCTTTACTTGGATGCACACACATCACTAACATTTTCTTATTATTATTCCCATATTCTTATGTTTTTGGCAGGCTTCAGGACAGCTTGGAGTCGATCAGTCAAGACCATAATACTCTCAGGCCAGACCACAACCTGGTTAATGGTTTCCTGGGGAACATGGGTAATTTTAAATAAATATTGTCACGCTTAGATCATGTGATTGTTTCACTCTAGCCCTGATAATGAACTAAAACCTTATGGCAGACATTAGTTACTAGTTTTAATTGACCCTACTATGCCTTAACCCCTAAGCCTTAGAACTATGCAGCCTCAGTAAGAACCAAGAACTACAGCACAGTAGCTTACATTTTTATTTAAGTTATTAAGTTTAGTTTCTAGATTGAGTGTTGGAAAGCCTTTCTTTTTCTGTCCTTCTTTCATTTAAAATATGCTAAAGTTCTGCAGTTAGCTTCTTCAGTTTCTGTCTGATCTGATGTTTTGTGCTATAACCTGGTTTGCTTTATGTTTTTGTGCTTATGTTTACATTGTGTTTGGTTTTGCCTACTTTATTAATTAAGTTTATGTGACTAACTTAAGTTCTTGTCTTTTCCACTCAAGACATGCAGAATTATTGAATTATTTCTAGCTTAGGTGTGTCCTTAGACACATGAACTTTTTTTTTTCATCAACTGTTTTTACATCACATTCTGTGTGTCTTGTAGTGTTATGTGCCATGCCCACAGAATTTACATCATAGTTTTATCAAGGGGTAATTGATTATTATACACATCACACAGACACACACGCCTACATAAAAAAAAAATCCCCCTGTAATGGTATCTAAAGATCAAATGAAATCAGAACATGCCATTATGTTATGTACAGTATTAAATTTCTATGTTATTTCAGTGCTTCGATTTGATATATTTTTACCAATTCCTTTACATTTGAGTGCAGTATTTTGCATATCACTTTTTGCATGAGCCAAGACTTAAGACTTGTGATAATATTAAATAAAAGGTGCACAAATGATTAATTAATTAATAATCAAATCTCAGCCATTTGATACAAACAGAATAATTTGGTGTCTAGCGATTCCCATTTGTAGTATTATCAGTTTCCAAATACACTAACTAAAGGCAAAAAATCACTGCCAGGAAAACGGATCATTTGGGTGTTCTGTGTGGCATTGCTCTATTCCTAATAAAGACTGTGTTGTCTTGTTCCAGTTGCATTGGATGAATTCTCATGTCTGCCTTTGTGTTGTACTAAGCTGGTTGCCTTTGTTTCTCTCTTCTCGTGTATCTTCTCGGACCAATTTGTCCACCCCTTTCTCTTATCTCTGGACGTTGCCTGCGCAGGTTTCTCTCAGCTCTGCAGCCCTCGCCGGGCCTTCTCTGAGCAGGGCCCACTTCGTCTCATCAAGAGTGCTTCTTTCTTTTCAGGTTGGCGCTGTGTGTTTTAGGACTGTTTGTTTGTCAGCATGTTGCTGTTGCTTGTGAGTTACACATGTGCATTACAGTGAATGGCCACTATAATTATCTGTCTCAACCACATACCGCTAACAAGAATTAGGGAATATTTTACTGGAGATATTTATTTTTGAAAGCAGTATATTTAAAAAAAAGGTTTATTTAAGCATGGTCCCATAATTTTCTATCTGCCCTTCATTGTTCCTTAGTGCTTGCTCATTTTTATTCTCAGGGTACCTCTTAAACATTATATAAGTACTTTACAATATCCTTCCAGCCTGTGGCCTCCTAGAGATTTGCACATCAGTTATACAGTAAACGACTTGTCTGCTCCATGTACATTTAGTAATTTGTCAGATGCTCCTGTCCAGGAAATCTTAATAAAGGTAAAGGTTGAAGGTGCCGTGTTGCAAATGCTCAATTATATGTTGTTAGTAACCCAACAAACCAGAATCTATGGGTGTGTGATATTATTAAAAAAAAAAAAAAAAAGAATTTTCTAGGATTGTTTGGGAATAAGGAAGTATATTTAAGAAATGTGTAAAGTTGTACTAGCTTGCTCTTGTTAATAGGATTAACTGTTGCTTATGACATCAATGAAAATAACGTTGAAGGAAGTTTAAATGTAAGGAAAACAAGTCTTAATTATTTACTTAAAACGGAAGCATTCAAGTATAAACTGCAGAACTTCACATTTTGCCACAAAAATAGATGGTCAAGCAGAACATCCCAAGTTATACCTGTACTTGACAATGCATTTCATAAAGTTTGTCATAACCTTTGCAATCTTCACGTTTGCAGATGGTGAAATAAGGTAATTGTCGAGCTGTCTTTAGTGGTAACTGATTTCCAGGATAGCCAAACCGACCCAGTCCAAGTGAGAATGAATAAATAATCCGATGACATAGATTGTGAGGCTGAATGTGCCTGTATTTTGTCTCCTGACTGTTCACTCTTTAAACTTCAGTCATACATCGGTGCTTTTAGGTAGAGTGCTTGCTTGGTTTGTTCACACTGCATGCAGTGAGTGCTTATGAACAGTAGTCTACCCTACCTGGTTACGTGGCTCAGTGAATATATAAACTCTTAAGGCATGTGTTTGGGATGCTGTCAACCGTTACAAGCAGATTGCAATCATGATTTGGTGTTAAAGCTTTTGAAAAATAATATGGCCAAATGATCTCTGTTTGTAAAAAATGTACAAGATTAATACGTTATTTCTTCCTCTATAGTGCATAATATTGTTACGTTATTTAAGGAATCCAGTAGGAGTTACATTTTGTAAAGCCCAAGGACGCAAGCTTAAACTGAACCCCTGTGATCTGAGCCCTCAGATGATACTATATCAAGAACTGCCTAATAACTAATTCAACAACAGCTGATAGAAGCAAGGGGATTATTTTGGCAAACCATCAGGCACTATAATACGGAGTTACATTCACAAATGCCACTTAAAACTTTACTGAACAAAAACTAAAGCCTTATGTTAACCGTGTTGAGCATTGGCTTCTCTGGGCACTGGGGCGTCTAGGATGGGCCATCCCACAGTGAAAATGTGTATTGTGGTCAGGTTAATCAGTATTTCAGCTCTTTTTATTAAAGAAATATGCCGTATTCTCTGTACCAAAGATGAAAAGGACCATGCAGACTTTAATCAAGTCCAAAGCCAGGGTCTTTCATGGTATGGTATGGACTGTCGGTGCCCTTGACAAATGTGATTTCCATAAAGTGACATCACTTTTGTGATGTTAGCATTTAATGCATAAACGTACATTGAGATTTAAAGAGCAAAATTAGATTTTCTAATTACATTACAAAAACATTGCATGACCACATGCTGCACATATTACAAAGGCATGGCTGAGGAAAAATTTGTTCATGTATGACTGTTGTTACTGACCCATGGTGTGTGTTTGTCTGTGTGCATGTTGGGTGAGTGGGTAAGGGGGGGAGAGAGTGGGTGAGTGAGGGTGGTTTAGAGGGTTGGTGAGTGAGTGGGTTTGAGTGAAAGTGGGTGGGTGGATAAGTGAGCGTGGGTGAGTGTGGATAGGTGGGTGAGAGTGGGTGGGTGAGAGTGGTTAGGAGGGTGGGTGAGAGTGGTTTGGGTGAGGGTGGTTAGTAGGGTTGATGGGTGAGTGAGGGTAGTTAGGGTTGGTGGGTGAGGGGGCTTAGGAAGGTTGATGAGTGAGTGTGGTCAGGAGGGTTGATGAGTGAGTGAGTGTGGTCAGGAGGGTTGATGAGTGAGTGAGTGTGGTCAG
>JAVSBV010056504.1:0-10726 GCA_033117975.1 Parotocinclus spilosoma
TATATATATCAAATATCCCCTAACTTGTGAGCACTGTATGTAATTCAAAGTTTGTTCAGTCCAGTAATGTTAATTTTGGCATTCCTTAGATACCTGTGTCCAGTGTCTTGTATGCAGCCACAGTTAGAGACGAAACCATCCTCCAGTCTCTTGGCTAATAAGGTGCGTCCTTACATATTGTTTTATGCGGTGTGTATATTAATGAATATATCTACTGAGAATCTGGATTTATGTCCCAGACTGAACCTGCACTTTGGAAAAATCTGAATTTCACACCGGGCAGTAGCAGAATGGAGTATCACTTTACAATGACAGCAGCATCACCATTAATGCATAGAAGAAATACATTATAATTTATTTCTAGTAATTTAAAATGAATTGTGATTAATCTCAATTTTAAGTGCGCGTGAGAGAAAGACAGCAATGGAATGCTGTAAACAGAGATGAAAGTTTTGATTTTTAATTGATATAAAGTTAAAATTGAATTGAATGTTTTAAATAATAATAAAAATTGGACAAATTTCACAATAAGCAACTTTTAATCACTTTGCATATGAGGTGTCAATATTTTCTCATTACAAATAATTCAAAGCACATACTAAAACATAAAAAAAAAAAAAAAAAACCTCACCTCAGCATATTACATTTGGCTTAATTTTTTGGAATGATAACCTCTTTGGCTGTTAATTTTTCCAACCAATCCATACTGACTGACAGTGTTTTTTTTTCATGCATTATTAATGCTAAAACAAGTGTAGGTGAAGCCACTTTAAAACTATAGCTATATGCATCCGCTTCAACAAATTCACTCGTATGGTCAGTCCTTAACAACCATCCGTTTAAATGCTGTTTTTGATATGAAAAATCTTGTTTACCACCCTGTTTAATATTTTTGCTTTTATATTTTGTTTTTAGGAAAATATTTTGAACACTCCAACATTTTCACCGAGCCGTAAGGAGCATTCCAGCACCGAAATACCTTTTTGGTCATGTAATGGAAAACCTTGTACTTCAAACTCTGGAGCAGATGCTTCTAAAAAGCTCTCACAGACTGCTAACACAACCAATATTTCTACTAAAAGGAAGACTATAGATAGCGAGCAGACTGTTGAATCTGACCTCCGTAAGAAAACGTGTCTCTCCCCACAGCCTGTGACTCAACCATTTGAGGACTTTGTCCTACAAGAGCAGGCTATGCGTGAGGAAGATTTAATGAAGCGTTTGCTGCAGGAGGACGAGGACCGGAAGCTCGCACAGAGACTTCAGCGTGAACTGGACCAAGAGAGCGCTGTTAACCGTAGGAAGGGCTCTGCTGATGGTTATTTACTAAGGCAAAAAATCAGTCCTGCATCAACCAGCACAAAACAAGGTGCTGAAGATAAGGGGCGGAAAACCAGTCCCCAGTCGTCAACAAAAAAGGCTGGTGGATTTCCAGTCACTTCCCAAGTTCAAATAAGAGTTTCAGGAGAGAGTGCCCAGCTCGTCAAGAAAATCCCTGGTTCTGTCCAAGAAATCCCTGTCCCTACATCCTTAATACAGAAGGGCAATAAACAGACAACACTTACTGAAATGTTTCCCAAGTCGAGCAGCTAAATTTAATGTTTAAACATCCATACTATCATTTTTTTCAAATGACAGTACGTTTTATCCGTTCTTCAGTCTTTATTTGCAAATATTCACTTTACTATAGGAACTGTACCAGTTTTCAGGGAATAAAAGTTGGATTGCATGTGATATATAAAGCAAACAGCCCTTGGTTTTGCTCTGTTCAAGTGCCTGTTAAAGAGCATTTACATAATTTGATCTAATTGAGTTTTAAGCATTTGTATATTGTTCTGTAGATACTGTACAGGGCCAGTTCTGTTTCTAGACTCATTGAATAAAATAATAACAGAAAACTTTGCCCTTTATTCTCAGAGTATAATCATAGTAAAAAGGAAACTATTGTAACTTGTGCGAAGGCTTTTAAAATGACTTGTTCTACAAATGCTTATTGTTCTATAAATGCTTTGGTAGATTGTTTGCATCAGTGCTGCATAGTAACAGACAAATGTGTTCCATAGCAAAATGTTTAAAAAGGCACCTGAAGGTTACTCATATTTCTTTTTTTCATTTACAGGGCTGCTCTGTATCCTTTTTTAATCCAAACAAAGTCTTTGTTGATTACTATAACTACAGGTATGTGCCGATTAACAAATGCACCATGTTCTGTAAAACAGGACGTTCATCAGTATACATGTTTACTGGACATCAGCATAGTCACAATCTTTTTATGCTACTGAAATGTAAATATGAATTGCATATTCACAAGAAAACCTGTGCAAACTCCATAAATGTGTCAGAGATACAGCCGAAAACTTGAGCAATGTGACCATCCTCACAGCAGCCCTAATGCCATCACACTTAGTACATTTATGGAAATTCACAATACTGTCTGAAGGAAAGTTGTAACACTTTAGTATGGAGTGGTGGACCTGAGTAATACTTTTGTTGGGTGGACTAAAAAAAGCATTGATAGCTAGTATTACAAACAACACAGCAGATCAGACAGTTAAACCAGAGACTCGATGAGTAAATGTGAACCAGAATATATTTGTAAGTTAGAGAGAATATACGCATAGTGGGGGAACAAACAAAGGAATACTACTTAAACTAGGACAGGTCTACATGCTTACGAACTCCATTTGCAGCTTGTAACAAATAAGTAATGGAAATTTATTCCAAAAAAAGGCTCAGAATTCGAACAGTTTGTAGTCCAAACTTGAGTTAACAAGCAAGCAAAGTACATGACCGTTAAGGTTGTGAAACACGCAGTCTAATTTCCACGTCGGCTTGTTGATTTGTAGCATTGATTGGCTATTGAGATGATCGGCTGTTTATGATTATATGTTATGTTTATAAATATTTTATGATTTATGATCATGTTTGGAGGTAAAAGATAGATTTAAAACATTTTTGAATTTAAGACATCGATCGTTACAGTGAACAGACAATCGTTGGATGGTCGTTGGATACCTGTAATTGGAATAGAAAGTAATACCTGAATACATACCTACAATGCTTTTAGATATTTCCTATTAGTAATCTTACATTTTATAGAATGAAATTATCAAGGAACAAGCCGTATTACTGAGAGGAAATCACACCGACTTTCAGGTAGTAGCCAGTTATCTTGCCGTATGATGTTGAAGGTGATTGGTTGTACCAGAGACAGTTTATAATGTTTTCTATAAAGGGGCTGATCACGAATTCAAGACGGCCAGTTTGCTATTTAAAAGTTACGAATGGTTTCAGGATTTTGTTTTATTTCGCTTTGCATTTCAGGGTTACAGTCAAAGCTCAACCAAAATGTTCAAAATGTACTGCACGTAAAAATAGGGGATACAAAATGAAATATCCCATAATTTAATACCCCCTACTTTTTGTAAGAACTGTAATTTGTATTCGTTTTCGGGGTGTAATGTGACCAAAAGGCACATGGTATGATTATTTATAGATAATGATTATGTCATTATTTATTTGCAGAAGTAGAATTAATAGCATGCCCCCTATTTTGTCACAACTGAATTGTAAGAATCAGTACTCTGGGTTTGACTGAAAAATCTGTTTTCAGTCTGAATCTTTTTAAGAGAATTCTATGTACTGAATGAATGCTAACTTATCAGAAACACCCACTCTGTGCGATTGAACTGCAGTTTGCCATTGGTTTGCAGATGCTAGGTTGGGTAATTTTATTCTAGCGTATTGAAAACTCAATAATGACCATTAATTGGCTTCAGCTGTGATGTTACCACTATGGGTGAAAAGTACATTACACCAGAAGGGCACTGGGTATAAAACGATATTCAAATATTTTAAGATTCCTAGAGACACTATTGGGAGCAACTTATGGTACAGAACCAAACATGCCTGGCCATAGGAGAACGACTTGCAGGGTGACCTGAAGAAATCTTGGACTTCGCAACCATATGAACATCACAGCAAAAAAGGAATTCATGGCTGTTACTTGGAAAGGCCTATTGAGTACTTGGACATATAGTAATGAAGTATGAAGAAAAGCTGGAACTGATTGACCATATGGATAAACGATTTGTCTGTTACATGAAAGAAGAAGTTTGTGACCAAAACATAACTGTTCTCATGGTCAAGCATGGAAGTGATTCAGTGATGTATGGGTGTCTCCATGAACTGGCCCTCTTGACTGTTACTGGTGTTTTGGATTCACAGAAATTCTAAGCCATTTTAAGAGGAATATTATGTCTTCTGTGGTGAATTTTCTGAAAATTGGACGGTCCATCAAAACAATGACATCACACTTTCAAGTAAACCGAAGCTTAGTTAAGAAATCAGCTGTGCAATATTCTGCTTTGGCTTTGTTCAGTCTGCAGTGTTTAATAATACACTATCTAGTTTCTATAGAAAATGGTGGGAGTTCAAGAAAGCTTCAAGAAATCTATCAAACTCTAGTGAGCTGGATGCTTATGCTTGAAATGAATGTGTCAGGATTCCATGAGAAAAGTTTCAGAAGCTGATAAGAGATTACCAAAGCAGAGTATGCACCACCAAGAATTGAGGTTGGGGTTGAATGTCTTTTGATATTTATTTATTTAAATCTCATTTAAAAGAGAAGTGATGAATACTGTTATTAAAATTTAACACTGCGCATTCTGTGCTTAGTGAGACTGGTTGTGTATTTTCATGCAATTCAGGACACATCACCATTATACCTTTCGAGGTGGAGGGGGGCTTACATTTCTGATTGCTATATACAGTCGATTCCGGTTATTCGGACCACATCGGGACGCAGTCGTTTTGGTCCTAATAACCGGCTGGTCTGATTAAACGAACATGCCCTATGATACAAGACGCTACGTGCTATGTAACATATTAAATGTTTATTAAATCTTTATTGTGTGATTTACACGTATAGCGAACGTACAAACAAGAGCTACTGTTGCTTATGAACTTTATTTATTGAAAAATAAATTTGCAAATAAGTTTTTCGAAGCGATCTACAACACAATGTATAGGTACTCAGCATGCGAAGCATAACACTGTAAAAAACAAGTTCTTATTAAATTCCAGTCAACGTTTGAAGAACTTATTCAGTGTGATCTGACACGCTTTAGCTGTGGCTAAGTAGCGACTTGTGACTACTTTTTTGTGGTAAATGGAAATGTTAGGCAAATAAATGTAGGTGGCAGTAGAGGACTGGGGAGAAACTCAGGAGCGTTGTAGTGATGCCAGAGAGGAAGAGTTTTTTTGGTAATATTATATACTGTACACATTCTTTGGTCCGATTAAGTGGAATTTTGGTCCAAATAAGCGAATAACATTACACGTAATTAATAGGATTTGATTCAGTACTTTAGGATTTGGTCTAAATAAGCGGCTGGTCCCATTAACCAGTGTTCTAATTAACCGGTGGTCCAATTAACCAGAATCGACTGTATATCATGGGTATTTCTTTTATTGGCTTCTGTCCAGTCAGGCAGTGCTGGCTATTATTGTGACACAAATAGTGAGTGACTCATAAACACAAGCTACTGAGTTGTGCTTGCATTTGCAATAGAACACCCACTGCATCATTACTGGGCCATGGTGATGATTATGGCAGTACAGTTCTTGTTTTTTTTCTTTGTGTGCGTGCATTCTGATTTGTTATTCTGTGTGGTTTGTGGGACATCAAAACTTCCTTGTCATGATTGCGCCATGATTGATGATTGTTCCTCATGATCAGCGGTTTTCAAATCAGAACCCTGGGTAAGACTCGCAACATGATGTTCAACTTATGTATTTATCCCACCCTATGATGGACCGGTGGCCTGTCCAGTTTATACCCTGACACTTGTTAGACTCCAGACCCATCCCTGATCAGAATAAGCATTAGTAAAAAGAAATGCTGCGTCTATATGTCATATTTTCCTTGCTTAGATTTTGCTTAAATCTTCAACACCAAATCCCCAAAAAAGTTGGCATATTACGGACAAATGTAGATGTTTTTAAATTGAGCGAGTCTTATATTTCCTTTGACTTTTGTTTCAATGCAGACAGGATGAACACTAGATATTTGTAGTTTTGTTTGTCTGGTCAACATTCTTATTCATCCATTTCCTTGGTCGACTTCTCTAAACTCAGAGGCATTTGGAATAGTAAAAAGTTGGTCAGAGCAGTCATTCTTCCAGAGTCTGTTACTTATCCAAAAGCTAGGATCTGTCATGGTATAAGACTGTATCAGTGCCCTTGGCAAAACTTATTTACACTTCTGACATTGATACAGAAAAGTACACTGAGATTTTAGAGCAACATATGCCGCCTTAAGATGAGACAGCCCACTACTGGAATGTGTCTGAGTTTGTGGTGTAATGTTGCGTCTTGAATTTTTACTCTCACGTTGCTGCAAGTATGCTATGGATGATGTAACACAGTCCTTTAGAAATGCTTGTATATGAGCAGGCATTTCCATCAGCACAATTGCATAAATCCATCTGTCTGTCTGAATCAGAAAAAAAATCACTGCATGCCTGCTAGTAACTTTATTGCTTCTTAAATTCAGCCAAATTAATTTGACTACATATTTTTGTTCCTCATGTCTTCCATGAGATGTGTGAATAAGCATTTTTTTAAATATACATATACTATTAAGGTCGCTATTTATTTAATGTCCCGTGTACTCATCTGACACAGAGAACTAGCTAGTTCCTAAACCACAACATAAATTTAAGTCTTGTTATGACTTCGAGCCAGGTCTTGCTGCACCATGCAGGCTTGAATGGAAGTGTATAGTGAAAGGAATCTGGAAGACTGTGATCAACTTTGGGTGGTAATCATCTCACTACTTCTGCGTCTCCGGTTCAATCCTTAACTCAGACTGTGTGGAGTTGGCATGTTCTCCCCCTGTCCATGTGTAGTCACTCTGGGTGCTCCAGTTTCCTCTCACAGTACAAAGACTTGCTTTAGGCTAGTTGGTTATTTGTACAAGCGTTAATCAGAAAAATTATGGACGTTACAGAAAATGCAAATACGCTGCTTACAAAAATTAGGGAATTTATTTCAAAATGACATATCCCCTAATTTTTGTTAAATTATTTTTTTTTTTATAATTTATAATGTTGAAATTTATGATGTGACAACACGTGATTACAAATATTATTTGGATCTTGGACTTTGGCAAAATCCTATACCTTATATAGTATAAAACCCACAACACTCAATATTGTGTACAAAGTGTGTGTCACCCTGAAAGAGGAAGGATGATACTGGAAGCACATCCATATAAAGTGGTTGGAACAGTTCTTTTGCAGCAACACTTCCACATAAATAGGACACTTGATCTTCATCTGTTTACGATACTACACTCATTCATCCCTTCTGACAGGTAAGAAAAAATATTTTCATATTCTGGGCTGTGGCACATGTTTACATTATCTATACTGAACACAAAAATTAGGGGAAATTTCAAAACAAATATAAAGTGATTCAAAAAGAAGCATGTGATTTTATTTTATAAAGCAAGATCATCAAAAAGCAAATCAAAAGTCAAAGAAAGTTGTTTGATTATGCAATTGAGATGCAAACTCAATGATCATGATTACGTACGTATTACACGAAATGACATTTTTTTAAAACCAATTATGGAATATTATTAATGTTTGAAATACCGATATCTTTATTTACCTGACCTTGCATATTGAGCAGAACAATAAAATATTGATTATGAGTAGGTTTGCTATGCCTGAGAAATAAATGCATTAAATATTACATTCTTTAACTGAGTACAGTTAAAGCAGCAGTGCCATTAGTGCAAAAATAAGCACCAAACAAAATATAACAAAAGAGTGTTTTTAACTAAGTTTTTCTCCCTGCTGACATTGTCTAGATAAATTAAGTTAAATCAGTAATAACGACAGTTCACAAAGCTAGTATTAGATCAAATTTGTGCGTTTGATTGGATAGCTACCCGGCTTATCCTGCCTCTCCATATATGTCAAAGTACTTATGATCTGATGTTTTCCTAACTTATCCCTGCCTTTCACAAAGCTAATTCAGTTCTGATTGGACGTCCCCTATGCCAAACTTTTTCGTCTCGTTTTTATTAGTTGACAAAAGTGTCAATTAATTTTGCCATAGTTTTAATCGTTGTAAGTAGTTTTTGTTTAGTTATCGTTTAGTTTTCATCAAGAAGAAAAGGTTTGTTGACGAAAACTATGACGAAAATAGATCGTCAACGAAATTAACACTGGTAGAAAGTTATATATTTACGGGGGTGAACAGAAACATGTTAAACTGGATGAGAGTGCAGTGTGCATAGTACACATGAACTGTTTAGTAGGCTGTATGGTCACCCAAGACAGTGATGGGACATGGAGAGGATCAGATTGTCCAGCTGTTCTTGTGGAATTCTCTTCGTATTCACTTTGAAATATTTCCTATTTTTTATGAGCAGTATATTTTAACAAACCTGTTAATCAATTATATAGATTTTTAAAACTAGTTAATTTAATATTTTCTGGGACATTAAATATATTTTTCCTACATTGGCAGCTAGACATTTATTGCTTTTGAACTTTAGAGTACCATATATGTGGTAATTAAGATATACAAGGTCATTAGGTATACAAATTGACTGGCCCTTAAGAAGCACTCTTCTACCTTAGGGGTTAACTTACATGATTTTAGTCTAAGAAAACTAAGAAACTTTCCTCAAGTAAAGGGAGGCCTGTTTACAAGAGGCTCTATAATTAAATACAAATGTTAAACAGAGCACTCGAGTTACGCAACAGCAATTTACAGTCCTACCACCATGGTGACCTTGGTTTGTGTCTTGGCAATATGGGATCACACAGAAACGATTGACATGTCTGAGTGAGGGGAGAATAGACAGGTATCATGAAACAGGTGCATAAGATGCTTGTGAATTTCAAGCTAACATTCACAATTTTTAAACATTATGGCGTCCACAGAATGAATTTCCTTTCTGCTGCAGAAGTTTCATAATGCAATGTGTATGTCCATACAGGTGTGCTGTGCTGTAAAGATGTGCTCTCCATCCTGCTCCAAATTTCTGGGTATCCTCATAATTAATCTGACAATATTGAGCACACTTGCTAATCTGCTGCTGCTCTTTCCTGGGTGGGACTACAAATACCTGGTTGAGGGTCACATCACTCCAGAAGCCATGTGGTGCACAGGGATATGGGCTTCCGCATTTGTAGTAAGTACTATCTAAATCTTGGCTATATAGAGGCTGCTTTTGATGTTTGTGCATTTTATATGTCCATACAAATAATCTGGATAATTGTCCAGCTCAAATTTTCCCACTTATAGTCATTATGTTTTTATATAAGTTATATAAATCATAAGACATTAATGAAAACTTAAATTGTTTAGAAATGATTAAAAATGATTAACCCATATTCATGGATTCAATTTCTTAATTTATATTCAACATCTTATCTTGTGTTATAGTTTATATATTTATTTTATTTTATGATTCTTATCGTTTTATTTTGTCTTTCTACGTATTTTTGAACTGGGAAGAAGTGGCTTTAATCTCATTGTACATAAGTGTAGTGATAACAGGTGTTTTTCTTATATTCATATGTCACATGTTAAGCAGATAGTCATGTCTGTCATGACTTGTTTGTGGGTATGCTGTGTTTGTCATGTGGAAGCTTCAAAACCTATAGATCAGGCTTTTCTGACCATGCAGTACATCTGTGTTTACTCTTTCAGGTGATTATGGCTGCTCGAGGCATGGCATCAAATAATCAAAAACGGGGATGCTGCCAATACAGAACTGATGTAAGCTGCCTGATTGAATATTGCTGTTGTTGTTGTTTTGTTGGTGTTTGTTAATAATGAATTAATTTGACTTATTCATTATGTTTTCACTTCTCAATTTCCTTTCCCAGATGCTGTGTCGGATAATCTACTCATTTGTGGCTGTGGTTGCAGCCAGTTCCTGCTTCCTGTTCAACTCTTCTGGATTAACAAGAGGACCACTCTGTCTGCACAATGGAACTGAAGGGCTACAGTGGGAAAGACCCCTGAAACGAATTAATCTGGAGTAAGCAACATGTTATACTATCCTATATGTCAACAAGTTACATATATCTGTTGAATTATGTAGAAGAACATAGGGTAGAGGATCATATTCCTTATAGAGGAATCTAGATATGGCGGATACTAGTGAAATGGCACCTTAAATACACTACTGGGTAAAAATGGCCACAACTTACTGTGTGTTGTTTCACCTAATATGTTTGCTTTAAGTAGTTCTAAGATCAAATTATTGTAGAATATTTTCTGTTGGGTTGAAATCTGGACTAGGCCAAAACATGAGTTTGATAGTGTATGGCAGATTAGCAACTAATCGTTTTAACTTCCAAACGTGTTATTTTGAGTTATATCTTTTCATGATTGTATGTGTGTTTCCAAGGAGCATAAGTAAGTGGATTTCCATGATTTTTCCCCAAAATGTTTACAACAGTACATGTCTCATGTGCTGAACCTTGCAATTTTATGTTTGACCTATTGTTTTGCCCAGAAGCATACATGATTTCAATTACTACAAAAGTAGTAATGACTGACCTGGCCACAGCTCATCTCTATCTCTCTCTCTCTCTCTCTCTCTCTCTCTCGCTCTGTCTCTCTCTCTCTCTCTCTCTCTCTCTCTCTCTCTGTCTCTCTCTCTCTCTCTCTCTCTCTCTCTCTCTCTGTCTCT
>JAVSBV010056515.1:0-10726 GCA_033117975.1 Parotocinclus spilosoma
ACTCCACACAGTAAGGACCCAGGTCTCTCCACACCCTGGGATTGAATCCAGGACATTCTTATTGTGAGGCAGAGGTGCTACCCACCGAGCCACCGTGCTGCCCATAAACGTCAATAAACCGGTCAATGCTGAATGAAAAATAGAGTACAACAACGTACAAACGCTGCATTCTTACATCATGAAGAGGGTACGCAGAGGTGTAGGTCCCATTGCTCAGCAGTCTCTTAATCCCTATCTTCTCCTTGTCTGTACAATCCTTGTTGTGGTATGGACAGCGAGTAAGAATATAATAAACCTGCAAGAAGTCATCACAGTAATAGCGATGAGAAGATGCCAAGCAGCCTACATAACCCCAGCCCAAACCATGAAAATGGATAACTTACGATCCTGTTGCGAGTGGATGGAGGAAACACAGACTCCTTATCCTCAATGAGAAAGAAGTCAGCTTTGCTATTGTTGAAGGGAGCCGTGTAGTAATCGGGATCAGGCTTCATGATGTGTTTGGGCAGACGGAAGGGCTGTGCGATGCAATCCAGTGGGACTTCTTTCTCTTTGGAAATGTCTGCCGTTTTAAATGGGACCTTTATCCTCAGCAGCTCGGCGTAATTTGCCAGGACTTTCCAAGGTGCATGAAGCTTTAAAAAGTATGTCTTTTGGTCATCTGAGCTCTTTATAAAATGTGAAAGGAGAAAAAAAAAAAAAAAAACTGTGCATTTTAATTATTGTACAGTTGCCAGAAAAATGTTGACAGACCTCTGGAAATGCTTGGCTAAGCTAGTAAAATTTTGTAAAAACATTTTATAAAGATTTCTTTTATAATTCATAAAGACAATAAGTGCTAAGAGTTGCTCCTAGTGACAAAATTTCTTCTACCAAATATCTTAGTTTTGTCTTTGCTAACCTTAATTGGGAAATACCCACAAATCTAAGATAAGACTAGCAGGACTAGTGAATATAAAAGTTATTTATAAAGTGCTTCGACCAAGCGCAGAAGGCAGTGGTGTACCACCCAAAATGAATGCTATGTATATACAAACCATCCCCACCAGTTAAAACAACATAGCAGAAATCAAAGTAATTAAAAGAGCGGAACCACATTTTCTACAGTTCATATGCTAAGCAATAGATCAAGGAGCCTATAAAAATTATGAGCACAGTAAAAAAAAACTGTAAATGTAACTGTAACTGTAAATAAAGCAAATGGTAATGTGTTACCAATGGTTTTCTTGGTGACTGTGGTCCCACCAGCCTTATGATCATTAACAAATTCCTCCTGTGTGGTTTAAGGCTGATTTCTCACCTTCCTCATGAGCAAAGACCTCACGAGGTGAAATTTTGCATGGAGCCCCAGATCGAGGTAGATCAACAGTCATTTTGTATTTCTTCCATTTTCTTACAATGGCACCAACAGTTGTGTCCTTCGCACCCAGCATCTTACTTATGATTTTTTTATCCCATTCCAGCATTGTGCAGGTCTATGATCTTGTCCCTGACATCTTTAGAAAGCTCTTTGGTCATGCCCATGTTGGAGAGGTTAAAGTCTGACTGATTAATTGAGTCTGTGAACAGGTGTCTTTTATACAGGTGACAATTTAAGACAGCAGGTAACGAGTTGATTAGGAGCGTCTAACGGGTCTGTAACAACCAGAACTCTTAATGTTTGGTAGGGCATCAAATACTTATTTCTATCTGCAAAATGCCATTGAATTTATACATTTTATACAATTAAATTTTTTGGATTTTCTTTTAGATATTCTATCTCTCACAGTTAAAATAAACCTACCCATAAAATTACTTTTCATATCTTTGTAAGTGGGCAAATTTACAAAATCAGCCAGGGGTCAAATAATTATTTCCTCCACTGCATAAGATGAAACTTATGCAGGATCAGGTTGTCTTTTTGTTTGTCAGAACGTTAGACATAAAGACGAATTGCAGAAGAGCTCTGAAGAACTGCAGAACACTTGAATCAGGAAAGGTCTCCTTTCTATATTAGTACATATTAAAATAATAATATTCGCAACAAAACCATTAAAATTAGGCCATTACATTTCACTGTCACAATAAAGAGCATATGATAGCTACAGACATGGTTATAATAGTAATTGGTATATAGCAGAGCGAGGATCACATTAAACACTCTCTCCGAGCTAATATGATCAGAACTTAACGATGCTTTTGGGAAACTGAGACCTCTATATGACATCAGTGGATTTAAGTTCAGAATCGTACCGATGCATCTTCAGTCTCCAGCTCCAGGCCCTCCTTCTGAAGGTTGGCCTCAAACTCTCTTCTCCTCCTCTCCTGTGAACAATGCACAAATAAACATTACTGACTGATACCTGAACGCTAGATATGAACACTACAAACCTTTACCCTTAAAGAACCAAGGCGCATGTGGGCGTGTCTTTAAATACAGTTTATGTCATGGAACAAACCGTTTTTTTTTCTCCATCATCGACATAGGACAGGACATAATCGATACGCCGCACGCCATCTCTGAAATACACAGAGTCGTTCTTCTGCTGCAGCTTATCACCCTGTTAAACATAGAGATAACAGATCAGATAACAGGCACCAAAATAAACTACAGTGGACCCTTTAGGGTGAGTGAGAGGAAGTATTCAGAAAACACTCAAAACAATAATAAGGCGTTTAAAACAGCATCACCTCACTGAATATGTGAAATTTGACAAAGCTATCCCTGCTGAGAGTGTAAAGCCAAACAAACTTTTTAACAGTAGAAGATTCGACAAAAGTTATCAGTATGTTGTCTTTTGTAATAATGGAATCTGCCAAAAAAAATGCAAATCAGAGCATCTCCAGTTGTCATTATACACAAAGTGTTCAAAAAGATTCCATAATGTTTCACTTATCAATACAAGCCACGAGAAAGCCAAGACAATTTTTAAATGGTGTAAAATTTATCAGACACCAATATCAAGCTATCGGCAAACTTTGATAGCTTCAGATACATTTTTAGCTTCAGAGCATTATTTTATGTGGAATAAACATGGACTCGGGTATCAGTATCAGTTCATGTTCTTCATTGCTACAAGGTGGCTTTCAGTATACCGCAGAACAGGATAAGTGGAGCATTACAGGCAAGGCACAAAACTACGATCGCAAACAGAGACGTTATATTTGCATATTTCAGAAAATGCAAACAATCAGCAGGAATTCACAAACGTTAGCACAAGGTAAACACTGGTAAATAATACTGAGCCTGTCATCTGTACAGTGTCTACCAGCTGTGTAACAAAAGGCCTATGACTAGGCCTGATATACTTTGGTGTTTATTTAGTTAGCATCTAGGCCACCCATGGAGAATGGGTCGCCTGTTGAGTCTTGGTCCTCCAAAGGTTTCTTCCTACAATTTTAGGGAGTTTTTCCTTTCTACTGTCGCCCTAGGCTTGCTCAACTTGGGATTGGCCTTTTAAAAAAGTGTAATATTGTGAAGCTGCTTTGAGACAATACTCTATTGTAAAAGGCGCTATATAAATAAAATTTAATTAAATTGAATTGAATTGAATTGAGTACAATACAGGATAAACCAAATGAGGTGAAGGTGCAAACAGTATGTAGTAGAAATTAATAATGAAGCATTCACTGAGGATTCATGCAAATTATAATTTATAGGAAAACAAATCTAATACAGTATAAAACATATTCTTATTGTAATGTTTTTATATCAGGATGAACTATATATACTTTCAGCTAATGGAAACAGCTTCCTTTCCACTAAATTTGAAGCCTCAAACAGTGTACTACTGGGACGTGTGTGTTGGAATAAATAGTCATATTGTCTTCAAATGTCAGAATATGTAAACTCTCATTTCCCAGGATTGGATTCCATCAGCCATAATTTTGTATGAGTCATCAAACGGGAGAATAGAGACAATATTTTTCGTTACAGAGGGTAACACTATATTGCCTGTGTTTTACTGTCTGGTAGCAGGAAAAATGAATAATAACTGTCAAGCAAGCTTCCTTTTCCATGAATGTGTGATTATTTGGTTACTAAAAGAGGTGTGTCTTAGGGGAGACTTGCATATTCTCTGTGAAAACACTATAAAGTTGTTGGAAGGGTAAAAATAGTCTATTTAAACATTCTGACTTTTGAAAAAATGAGAAAATAAATATGAAGTCTTTTGTTATTCTACATTTTTTTCTGTTGCACATCAATCCAGCGTTGTATTCATTTTGTCCTAGTGAACAAATTTGAAGTCCTTCAAATGTAAACTGTGTCTCCCTTTTTAATTTACCATTCCTATAACATCGGTGATTACAATGAGCTAGTGTTATGATATAGCTTTAATGTTTTAAGTTCATTGGTTACAGCTGCATTACTGGGCTTTTGTATGCATGCATTTAGTGGTAACATTATTAGGCACGTATTGATGGTACAGCTTGTAGGTGTACAGCTATAAACAGCTGATAATTTAATTCCATGCACAGTTTGTGTTGGCTGTCCTACATCAATGCCATTCACCATGAGTAAGCGGACCTGAATGAACACTTGGAAGAAGGATACAGCATTGCCAAATCAAGGACAGGAACAGGTTATTTATGAGCGCCCACTGACCCAAGGTGTGTCGTCATTATTGCTCTCAGAATGTTGGAAGATTCTTGTTGTGTTCTTGAGTTTGTTGTGTTGTACTTTTTAGAAAGATAACCCAGTTAAATATTCTTGTGCTATAAAATGCTAATTATACTCACCTAATCATGTCTTTGAGAGGGATCTGGAGCGAGCATGCAGATTGCCAACTCCAACAAAATGATACGTATCCATGGCTACTACATACCTGTCAGAAGGTCAACACGAGTGCGTGATTTTCTGAAAGAAGGCCCTTTGCTTGGAGAATGAGCTTTTATATAGATGCTGACACCTAAACTGGTGATGTTATCCAGAAACTTCTGTGTTTGCCTCTGCGTGACCCAAAGGAGGTTGTCTTGATGTGCATTCATTTAATGCTATTTAAAATGAGAGAAGACAGGGTTGCCTTGACACACCTGGGGAATGCTGTTAGAGCCACCAACAATGTAAACAGTGTTCCTTGAATTGGTGGGCTAAGAAATTAACCTGTTTTTAGGAAACAATACTAGACTGAGTTAATTACATGACCCATTTACTGGGTTAAGCTGCTTTGGTTACTTTTCAGAGTCTATCAGAAAATATATTATGCAGTATATTTTGTTTTTTTAATTTAGCCTTTATTTAACCAGGTCGCTCCCGTTGAGACGCACTGATCTCATTTTGAAGTGAAGCCTGGCTAAGAAAGCAGCCTAAAACATCAGTTTCAACAATTAAATCAGACACATCACAATTGCACCATAAAACACCAAATCAAGATGGACAAAACAAAATCTAGTTGGATTAATAAGGTTAAATAATGAAACTTTCAATAAGAGGCTTATTCTGTATTTTAAAAAAACTGAATGTGCTAAGAAAAAGTAAGAAAAGTGAATTCCAAGTAGCGTGTGCAACATGCATAAAGGAGCGCTTGCCAAATTCAGTGCGAACTTTGGGGACATTAAGCAGATAACAATCATTAGAATGTAAGGTATAAGTACTCTGGGTTCTTAAAATATAACCACATAGATATTGAGGGAGTTGGCCTAGACTGGCTTTATATATGAAAGTGTTAGAGGCGATGTAAAGGCCACTCAACTCTGGCATATAAAGCGCAATGGTGAGTAAAGTCAACCTGTGATAAACCTCAAAGCACCATGACAGGCAGAATCCAGAGATTGCAGACATGCATATAGGCCAACATAGGCCAATATAGGAATACATTTTGCAGAAACTAGCTTTTTTCTGGTATCATGTCGATAAAAGAAACCCACTTTTCAACTTTTTGACCAGGTTTTCTATATGAGATCCAAATGAAAGCCTGTCATCAATCAAGACCCCCAAATACTTGTAAATAGGCACCAATTAAATTGTGTTCTATTGTAGGGAGAACACACTGGGAAGGAGCTTTGGTATCTTCATGCCATTTGAAATAAATATTACTTTGGTTTTGAAAACAGTCAAAACAAGTTTTAGGTCTATAAGCTGTTGTTCCACAAGGTTAAAGACAATTTGTAGGTAGCTAGTTGCCTCGGCAAGAGTGGAACCACAACAGTAAATGACAGTATTATCAACATAGAAATGTATAGTATAGCATCTGGGACATGCTAAGTATGTCCACATATATACTAAATAAAATAGAACAGAGCCCTGAGCATGACAGAATAGACATTTAGCATTGTAGAGGAAATACCTTTAAAGTGTATGCATTGTCTTCTGTCTGACAAATAATTAGCAAATTACCCAACCAACTGCATGATTAGACAGACCAATAATTGACAGTCGTCGCTTCAAGATGTAGTTACACAGTATCAAAGGTCTTAGAAAGGTCAAAAAAGAGGGCTGTGCAGAATGTTTTTTGGTCTAATGAATTGGTCTAATAGATTCTAATGAATCTATTAGATCGTTTGTAACTTTTAGGCAGACTTTGATGGTACTATTTTGCTTTAAATTTTCCAGTTACTGAAAGGTAAAAATCAGATTTGCCGATTTTAATCAGAAAAGTGAAACGGTTTCTGAGTTGACAGAAAATTAGCCAATCAGCCTCAGACCTAGTCTTTCTGGCTCTAGCCCATGCAAGATTTCTATTTCGTAAGAGATCTGATAACTCAGGCGTAAACCATGGGCTATCTCTCCCTTTAACTTTATACCTCCGGAAGGGAGCATGTTTGTCAACAAGAGAAGAGAGGCCTTTATGGAAAAACTCCCATGCAGTCTGCACATCGTTGCATAATTCAATACGTTCCCAATAAAAGTCACACAAATTATGAAGAAATCCCTGTTCAACAAATGCCTTCATGTTGCATTTAAGCACAAAACATTTAGTTTTAGACACTTTTGCATTTCTGACTGCAGCAATCACACAATAATTACTTACATGAATCGTGAAAATACCTGTCAAAAAGAACTTGTATGGGGCATTGGTCAAGAACAGATCTATCAGTGAAGATTTGCTTGGGGATTTTAGACTGGGATGTGTGGCACTCTCGATGAACTGTGTGATGTTACGTGTAACACAGATATCCTTGAACGCATCAGATGAGAATTTAAACCAATCCCAATTTAGATCACCAGTCAAAATTCAAAAGTCAAAATTATTTCACTATAGTTAAGGTCAGCTAACAGCTTAATCAAAGAAGTGAGTGCCTCAGCAGCTGATGGTGGTGGTCTATAGCAACCCACCACGGTTAGAGAGAACCCTGTTGACACCTCTAGATTAATATCTAGGAACTCAAGCTATTTACAGTCTGATTTAGACTGCAAGACTTTCACAGTGAATTTAGGTTTGCAATAAATTGCAGCCCCATCCCTCTCTTGGGACGATCAAACCTGAGGACAGTATATCCCTTAATAGAGATGGCATTATCAGAACATGATTTAGTGAGCCATGATTCAGACCATACAATGACATCTAAATCAGTTGACTTGTCTCAAATGCGCAGCATATTAATCTTTGGGAGCAAGCTATGAATATTTAAATGGATTACACCTAGCACTGCTCTAGCCTTGAACTCAGTAGGGGTGTTACATGTAACAATATCAGGACCAGCATTTGTCTGTAAGCCAGAAATCAGAAGTAGAAGTAACAGCAAGTGTTGTTTCCTAATTTAACCATGATTACTGGGTGGTATCCTTTTGGAGTGTGACATACTGTAGTTAGTTGTATATAAGGCAAGAGACCTTTTGGATAGAACAAAGTTAGACTCCACAGTAAACATGCTAACACAACCAACTGACATTATTAAAAGAGTCCTCATAAGAAAAAGACGGTGTCTGTCTGATTGGCCTGCTGAACAAAGTAGCAGTTAAAGGCTTTGGAACTATTGGAGGGGAGTACACCTTACCTGGTGTAAACACCTGGTCTGCTTAAGTCCCACAGAGTCACAGCAGCAAAAAGCAATGCCAGTATCGTCCCCACACAGACCTTGCTCCAAAAGGTCATTACATCCAGCAAGGAGGTAGCCTCTGTACAGTCGACAGAGGACAGCCGCTCATGACCAGACACTGGCCAACACAACACCAGACGACGATGGCAGCCTGGTAGAAGCCAGCAGGACTGGCTGGAGGCTTGTACGGTAATCTGAAGAAATCGGATCTTGCTGGTGGCCGATAGTCTGGTGGAAACCAGCTACTACAACGTTGGAGACTGGTAAACTGATTGCAGCCAGCTGTAGCAAAGCTGGAGCTGAATGCCTGGTGAAGGCTTGAAATTCTTATGAAGGCCAGTTAATGCAGAGCTGGAAGCTGATAGTCAGGTGGAAGCTGGCTACTGCAGAGTTGGAAACTGTTAATCTGCTTTATACTGGACACTGCAGTGCTGGAAGTTAGTAGATTGGAAGAAGTTGGAGATCAGAATAAACTTAAAAAGCATCCCATATTCAAACATATACATGATCATATTAATTTGAGACACAACTCAAAACATTTTACTTCAGAAAAAAAGTCTCAGCTTTAAACGATTGAATAGCAACCTTGGCCTCGAACAGTCCTGAGTCAACTGATTTAAATATATCCTCAAAATAAATCCCAATTAGCTCTGTGATTAGAAATCAGGAATCAGGAACTTGAAAAACGTCCAATAATTAAAACATATATGACTATATTAATTAAAAACAGAATTTAAAATACTTTAATCGAGAAAATGACCCAGACTACAAAGAACTGGCAATCTTTTCAGTAGCTAGGCCTCAAACAGTGCAGAGACAACTGATTCAAGAATATTTCTTCAAAAGAAGCTCCAAGTGTCTAAGTTAAAATATCAGAAATAACTTGAAGAGCATCTCATATTGAACCATATACATCCCATATAAAATTATATATATTTTTTAAGACACTTAAACATAACAAATCCACAGACCTCACAAACACAGGGATCAGACAGCTGCTATCTTGGATCATGCGATGTGTGTGAACACAATATTTGATAACTTTACATTTACATTTATGTCATTTATTAGACGCCCTTATCCAGAGCGACTTACAATTAATACAGCCTTCCAATCCAAGCAATTGTGGGTTATTGAATTGTGGGAGCCTTGCTCAGGGACACAACTGTGGCAGAGGTGGGATTTGAACCCTGGACGTTCTGGTCCATAGTCCAGTACATTAACCACTAGGCTTAACTTAACTCAATGACTGGATTATCAAAATAATGTCAGATTTGAACTTTAATCCCTTCTTCGTTGTCAATGATAAATACTGGCTGGAACACACAGCTAATCATACTTACATTTACAGAATTTAGCAGGCTCTCTTTCCCAGAGCACTTAAATGCTAAGTGCTTATTTAAAGCTTGGTCCATGCAAGTCTAATACACCATTCATTAGTTAACCTAGCTAGCAGACTACGTTTTCTGAAAAGGGCTAGTGTCTAGCGTGGTCCACATTTTCTGGCTCCTTCAAAATACAGAGCATTGAGTTATTAATTTATTGTCAACCTGCTTTCAAGATTTGTGGAATTTGTTAGCAATGTAACCTGATCTTTCTCCCTTAAGCTTTTCCACATTTTGTAGTATTAAATCTTAACTTAGGCTTGCTCAATTTGGGATTGGCCTTTTAAGATAATATAATATTGTAAAGCTACTTTGAGACAATGAACCATTGTAAAAAGCGCCATATAAATAAAATAAAATTGAATTGAATTGAACTTGGCTTTTTTACCCTTCGACTGAATGGACATAGGACATTCATATCATTATACAGCAGGGAACAAAAGTATAGGCCTTTTGTATTTTTTCTAAAAAGTTAATACAGCATGTATTAACAGTACAGTACAATTTTAGTGAGAATAATATTTGGAGCAAATCTAGTATGGGTGGCACAGTGGCTTCCAGGGTGAAGCGGCCTGGTTCCTTTCTGTGTGGAGTTTTCATGTTCTCGCCATATCAGCGTGGTTTTACTCCGGGTGCTCCAGTTTCCTCCCACAGTCCAAAAGACATGCATGTTAGGTTAATTGGTGTCTCTAAAGTGGCCCTTACTGTGTGTGTGTGTGTGTGTGTGTGTGTGTGTGTGTATGATTGTAAAGTTCTTGCTTTGGATTCTCATGTGTGATAACAGTTCACTTAGGTAGGGTTGTCTTGTCGGAAGGTGAACCTCCAACCTAAACTTGGAGACTGGTTTCTTTAAGAATTTCACTACATTTGACTCCATCCATCTTCCCAGTGTCTACAGATAAAAAACACTACCAAACTTTGATGTGGGTATGTGTTCTCAGAATGTTGAGCAGTGTCTGGTTTGCAAAATACAACACACATGACTTGCAAAAAAGTAAATTTTGGTCAGACCAGACAACCCTTTTCCAGTCTTCATCATGCCTTTTTTTAATCAAACTTCAAAGGTGATGTCAAATGACTCTTTTTTCCAATAAACACTTTCTTTTTGCCCCTCTTTTGTAAAGGGAAGCCTGGGAAATAGTTGTTCTGTGCACAGCTTTTCTCATCGCAGTTGTAGATCTCTTTAGCCTTGTGAGAGAAACTTCTGTTTGATATCTTGTTTGATATTCCAGGTGCCATTGTTTTATTACATTGATAAGACTGTGCATTTATGTGAGTTAATTTAATGTTACCCAGATATTGTAGAACTGTAAGGGTACGCGCCACGGCCGCTCCGGCGCGCTGCGACCGTCACGTGGCTTTGTTTTGGTTTTTAGCGTCCC
>JAVSBV010056526.1:0-10726 GCA_033117975.1 Parotocinclus spilosoma
TTAAGTGGAATTTTGGTCCAAATAAGCGAATAACATTACACGTATATAATAGGATTTGTTTCTGTACTTTAGGATTTCATCCGAATAAGCGGCTGGTCCTATTAACCGGAATCGACTGTGCTTATTTTCCCCACTGTATTTTACGTATTTCAAGTCCAGTTTCTAAATACTGGATGTCAAAGTCAAATGAACATATCTTAAACTTAACGTTATCTTTCTTGGAAATGTTCCCCATCTTATGTGGTTTTAGAGGAAACACTTAAGCTTGGTCGCCATTTTTGCACATTCCTGTAGACATTCTGCCTACTTCAAGTTGTGTGAGAGTACATGTCTCACACTGTAAGAAATGCATATGATTTTAGCTATGTGCTATGCTGCGTGACTCATGATTAAAATGCTACTAAAGTTCATGGACAGCTTACTGAGCAGTCATCGAGCACTGCAAGAAGTCTCCTGTCAACACTGTGTGACACATTCGGACCCCATGACTGTTTAACCACTTCCACACTGCTTTCTCGGTCAGCTGAGATGGCTGCACCAGGGACGCCACTTCCTCCAGGGTCAGAAATTTTCCTAAGCAGAACAATGCATTAATAAAAAAACCATTCACTTAACTCATGTTTCACACAGGTCTGAGTGCTGCTGCTCTGTACCATACTGCTGTGAATCTGGATCAGATACAAGCTGGAGCAGTAACTTCAGCGTGTCCACATTCTGCTGTTTGAGAGCAAAGGTGAGCTCCAGTTCCTCCAGAGGGGCCACCCGACCTACGTGCAGCCAGTCATCTGGTACACTAACAAAAAATGACAATCACTCATAATCACACTTTACATTGTCACCTTCAAAAACAACACCATTGCTGCACCAACCAGTGCAGCAGGTGTGAGGAATAAATCTGGGCTCCTTTCAACAAACATGTTTCGAAATATAAATGAACCATTTACGTTCAGTTATTACTGTAATTACCAAGCACTTATTCACAGGGACCTAGAGCACATGCGCACGGTTAAAGATGCAACTGGTGGTGCAAATACTCAAATAAAATAATTCAGTATCTTTTAGACTAGAGACTAATAATTAATAATAAATAACAAATAAACAAATAAAAGGTTTCACATTTAAGTGAATGTACAGTACACATTATGAGCATAAAGCTACAGTTTAATGTGAATGAATGATAAATTAATGGAAAAATCAGACTTGCTGAATTTCTGCAGAATTGCTAAATTTTCTTGTTTAATATGGAACCCAATGCATTGACAAACAGATAGATAAACAGCCAGAAATCTACACTCCTAAGCAAACAGGGCAAAATCTAAAATTGCAAGCTATTAAGCTTGTAATGGTAGAAAAACAAGTAATTGGTCAGAAAATTAGCAAGCACTATGAAAATGCACTTCTGAGATGTGTCACCATGTTTTTGTCAGTGCTTGTAGCTGCTGGTAGTGAACTGTTGGGGAGATACTGGAAACATTACAATTCACTTATTGATAATACTTAGTATTAATATGATTAAATATTTTATATGAGACTCAAAGTAACACAGGACTAGATGTTCCAAATCTTCCCAAATATATTTTGTCTTGTTTTGTTTCTTAAAAGATTAATATTTATTTCGTAATCTGCCACAGTTCACCAGGCTCATGGTTTGGCTTTATCAGAGTCCAGATTTAAACAGCTGCTCGTCAACTTTTCCACTCAGCCATAACCAATAACAATATTGATTTTGCAATTTTGTGGTTGGCCCTTTTTTTGAACAGTAGTGCAAGACAAGGATTTAAGTTTTATAATCGACCTACATAGTGTATGTGATCAAATCTTTATGGATAACATTCCAGTGAAATACAAGCAGGGAAAAAACATTTCTTACGCTGCAGCTTGATCGAGCTCTATTTGTTCTCCATAGCCGGGCAACACACAGATGATTAAGAGGAAAACGGTCCTACAAGTCCTATAATAAAAAAAAGTATACAAACAGTTTGTAAACATGTCCTTTCTATATCGACATGTTCTAGATGCAGCAGACATCGTTTCGATGATTTTAAACCAATGTTTGATTAGAAAAGACTATTCAAGTGAATGGCTAAATAATTTCCATTTATAAATTAACATTTTTGTGCAAAAAGAACTTACCACATTGTTTCAACATGAACAAACCTTAACTACAAACACAACAACTGTCCGGTGACCTACTAACCATCACAGCGTACTCAACAACAACACCGGCAACAATGTGCTAACAACAAAATAAAAGTCCTTCCTAAATTACTAGCATAGAAGCTAAACTGTAAATCAGTCGATGTAAGGAGCAAACATAAATGTGACCTTTATTGAACACAAGGTCCTTCCTTATGCAACAGTGCGCTGTACTAGATGTAAAAAATAGGCATATTATTGCATTCATCACACTGTATTTTAAATACAATATAGATCACGGCACTTCAAATTTGTACAAATTACATCAGAATGAATAAAACAAATAAACACATTTTATAATTTATGGTTACAAAACAGTGCAGGAATTCAGTTAAGATACTGCATGTATACATTATTAAATAAAACTTTGGTTGTGCAATGCCGTCAGCAGCTTTTGGTTCTGAGTGTTCCCAGTTCAATATACAAATAAATAAAAGTCAGAAATCTGTATTATTAACCACATTGTAGTAATGACTAGACAAGTACAGCTCCTGCACCCCCAATTTTTAGCCTGTGTGGAGTCTGCATACCATCCCTTTGTCTGATTGAGTTTGCTCAAGGTAATCCAGTTTGCTTTCACATTCCAGCACCCATGCGTGCTACATTAAATGGAATTTCTGAATTGCCCATTTCTAAAGTGTGTGAATGTGTGGCTGGACTGGTACTCAGTGTAGAGTTGTTGTAAAAATTAATGCGTGAAAAATATCAAAGACTATGTACTTTTTTTAAGTTTGTATGCTGGAGAACCAAAAGGCCATAAGCGTTATCTGTTCTTTGTTGTTCCAAATTGGTTTAGCGCAGGTTTATCTGTTGGACTGGTATGTCCTTGCTGGTAGAGCTGGTTGACCAGTGTTTATAACACAACATATGGTTATCTTTGATTTTTTTCAGCTTTAACTATGCAACTGAAATCTAGTTGTTCTAATAATAATAACTAAATGACTCTGAAAATGCTGCAATATAGAAGTGACACTGTGAAGCTTTTATTTTGATAGAAGAGTCATGTGACTGTTCAGCAACATTGCTAATTTGTATCTACACAGCTCTGATAATTTCACAAGAATCTTCATCATGTGATAATCACACTGCAGTCAGATGATCACTGGTCTTAAAGGAAAACTGTACCAAATGTCAACAGTTCAATCCACATTTATACATGAGGTCAGAGGCCTGGTTCGAGACCAATCAATAAGGTGTGGAATTGTAGAGTTTGGGTATTACTTTCCAGAGAGGATTACCCTAATGCACACACAATTGCTTTAATACTTTAATTTTATTATTATTTAATTTCTAATTATATGTTGACCAAACAGTCCATATTTCACAACCTCAAATCAGAAAAAGTTCAGGTAGTATTCACAATTCCTTTGAATTTTATTTCATTGCATATTGTATAAACGTAATCCCCTATCACCACACTTAAAATATGATTTGGAACAGAGGGTACCAAGTAATTTACTTTTCAGGTGCTATTTTGTCCCACACATCTTAAGAAGTGCAGCTGTATGACTGTATGACAAAATTCTCCACACATTCTCTCCTGAGAACAGGTCAGTACTGCAGGCATGACAGTCCAGTACCCATACCCTCTTGTTTCACAGCCATGCATTGGTAATGTGTGCAGCATGTGGTTTTGCATTGCCTTGTTGAAAAATGTAGCATATGTTGCTCTAAGATTTGTTGCTCTCAATACTGCTGCCATCACACAAGTGTAAATGATCTTTGCCAAGGTCAGTGACACAATCCCATACCGTGACAGGCCCTGGCTTTTAAGCTTGTTGCTGATGCTGAGTCTGAACAGTGCTTTTTTTGTTTTTGGTCCAGAGCACACAGCATTCACCCCACCAACTGTGTGAGGGTCCATCCTAGATGATAGAGACGTTTATTTTTGCACAGTATTTTTATAATTTAAGTGCAATTTATTATTGTAACTCCATATTATAGTGCTTGGCAAAGGTTTGCCAAAGCAATTCCCTTGCCCATGTAATTATATCAGCTATTGATGAATAGTGGTTCTTGATGCAGTACCGTCTGAGGGATTGGAGTTCACAGGATTCAGTTTAAGCGTACACCCTTGGCCTTTATGCACCGAAATTATCTTGGTAGATTTCACTATTTTGGATTTTAAACGATCAGATATCTCAGAACTATATTATGCTGTTAACTCAAACTCAGACTTCTCCCACTGAACATGAAAATATAGTTTGAAGATCCAGGCACAGACCTAATAGATTCTCCATGGTGGTTGTATATCTCTGGAAGTCCATTGTGTTTTCATGTGGACACAGTTTTGAATTTGACAAAAAACTACATCATTGGACAAAGGGCTTTGAATGGGGCATTTTGAGACACCCCTGAGTGCACTGCTTTTATGTATATTTGCACAGACAAATAATTTAGGCATCTATTACACAGTACACTTCTTTGTTTGTCCCACCCTGATTCTCTTATGATTATTGGTTGACCTCTAAAAGTAAACTGGAGATATTATATCATATTATGTGCTGTAATGTAGCAAAGTGTCTTGTTTAAACTGCAAAGCTCCACTGAAGGGATAAGAATCTATTTAATTTGGTTATATGGTCAGTCAGTAAAACAATGTGAACAGATGTGTATTACAAATAAGTTATGTGAACTTATAATGTTAATGCTGTGGAATGAATGCAGTTATGCTTACTCTAGTCAAACAGAATACTGTTATACTTTGTAATAGTCCTGCGTTACTTGCATGGGTGTGTTTCTTTCAGTGAGTAGAACATGAAGATGATTTAGGTGAACAAGCTGCCAGCTAAACAGAAAGAGGGGTCATGCACTAACACACAGGTACTAAACTTAAAACTGCACAGGGGCATTAACGTTAGAGTATAACAGATGCTGAATAGATCATCACTGTACAACAGCAACACTGTTACTAATTAAACCTTACCTGGATGTACTGGGCTCTTAACATGTCTTTCTTGTTCTGGGGCTCTGCTAAAGGACTGACCAAATAAATGGCAGAATTTAAATTTTATTGTGTTTATTTTTTTATTTTATTTTAACTTTCCAGTCTAAAAAAGGAGACATAAACGAATCTGATGGGGCTATGATTGCATTAAGAATAACAACATATATATTTCTCACTGCTTCAAAGTCATTACATGCAACTATCCACCCTGTCATTACAACCAGCTCTTTGTCGCAATCATTGTCCATTTTTTCACCTCCATTACAGTGTCTCATGAAAGTAAGTATGCCCCTCACATTTTTGTAACTAGTTTATCATAACTTTTCATGGGACAGCGCTGAAGATGTGACATTTTGATAGAATGTAAAGTAGTCAGTCTACAGCTTGTCTAACAATATTAAGTATAAGTATCATTTGCTATTCCCTCAAAATAACTCGCACAGCCATTATTGTCCCCAAAGAGTGAATATTTTGTGTGGCCACTATTATTATTATTATTATTATTATTATTATTATTATTATTATTATTATTATTATTATTTTACAGCTCCGCCTTAACTCTCTTTGACTCTCTTTGGAGCTTCACAGATTACCACTGGATTCCTCTTCCACTCCTCCATGATGACATCACAGAGCTAAGGCCAGACATTTTTAATTGCTTGTTCCTCGGATGTCCCTACTTAAGAATCTACTGAGGAGGGAGAAAAAAAATTAAATCTTTAAATCTTTGTTTTTCAGCACTTTTCAATTTCTTGAGGACTATGTGGAATCAATACAAGGAAGGAGGAAGAAATAAAAGTAATTTTTTATTTAAAAATTAGATCACATGATGACATGACTAGTTTTACAAGATCTCAGGTGTGAATGGCGTGCGTGTGTGTTAAATTTGGTGTTATCACTCTCAGACATTCTCATACTGGTCACTGGAAGTTCTACATGGCACATCATGGCAAAGAAGTGAATCTGAAAAAGAATATTTGCTCTACATAAAGATGGCCTATAGGCTATAAGAAGATTGAAGATGTATTTAATCTACAATTAAATTAAAGTGAATTTGGAAAAAAAAAATGTAATGTACGGAACAATACCGTTGGCTCTCCACCGGAGGGCAGAAAAAGCTAAAACATTTATCTTTTTTTTCTTTTTTATATTTCAACCATTGGTACTGCAGCGGATATTCTTCAAATATGATTGTCGGTGGATCCGCAAAACAAGCAATAAAAAAAGTCTGGCCTAATGGATGTTGGAGACCTAAAACCTTGCTCTCCTCCACCTTCCGTTTTAAAAGCCTCACAGATGCTCAATAAAGATTATGTTTGGAGTATGCTTGAACTCTACCCTCAGTTTCTATATAATCAGTTTCTATCCCCTTCTGCGATGACAGTCATTCAGACCATTTTGATAAAGTGTGATGTATTGTCTGAGCACTGAAAGGCTGCCCCCCCCCACCCCTTTAACCACTGCAACAATGCTGGCAGAACTCATACATCTATTTTCACAAGCCAACCTCTGGATATGAAACTGAACATGTGCACTAAACTTTTTTGGTCGAGCATGGTCAAGCCTGTGCTGAGTGGAACCTGTACTGCTCACTTTCAGGGTGTTGGCAAAAGTAATAGCCTATAGGTCATCTTTATGTAGAGCAAATCTTCTTTTTCAGATTCACTTCTTTGCCATGATGTGCCATGTAGAACTTCCAGTGACCAGTATGAGAGAGTGTGAGAGAGATAACACCAAATTTAACACACCTGCACGCCATTCACACCTGAGATCTTGTAAAACTAGTCATGTGATCTAATTTGGGCACAACTTGGCTATTTTTACTTAGGGGTGTACTTGATTTTGTTGCCAGCGGTTTAGACATTAATGTTGAGTTATTATGAGGGCACAGCAAATTTATACTGTGACGCCTATCCACGAGGAAACCACAAGGCTTGTGTAACTGTGCATGGACAGGATGCAGGGCTGCAGGGCTGCAGGGCTAGCTGTTTCAGTACTTGAAGTGGCTCTTCCCTACCTGAGGTGCAGCTAATCAAGGAATTTGAAGCTTGACCAAGGCAGAAGGCACCTTTACTGAAACCCAGGTCACCACCAGGGCCGGTTCTAGGGGGGGGCTGAGGGGGGTTTGTGTCTTTGCCCCCCCAAGCACAACGCAAGACCTTAATATATAACAACATGCCCACTCATTATGTTTTACTGCCCCCCCAAGCAAAGCAGTCCAGAACCGGGGCTGGTCACCACCATGGTGTGGGCTACTGTATTAGACATCAGTCAATGCATTTGTTGTTTTACATTTTTCTCTTTTTATTTGCATTAATGTAAAGGTAAAGGGAATGTATGCAAACCAGAAATGTGTTGTTTATCTATGCAAACTGATACAAATTAGTTCCATCCAAGCTTCTTTATGCTACACTGAAAGCCCATTTCTTTAGCAATACTTTGCTTGTGCTGGTCTCTGCTACAATGGAGCTCAGTTTTGTGCTGACAAAACTAGTTTTCTTTCAGACCTTTTTCTATTTGTCTTGTATGGCAGAAGGGGAACTGCAAAGAGTTTTTAATAATGGAGACATTGTCATTGCTGGACTTTTTCCTATTCATAACTCCAAAAAGGATGGAGGTGCTTCAGACATATGTGATTTGTGAGTATAATATCAAACCTGCAAACCCAAGCGTTTACTGACATATTGACAGTAGTTTAATGTTCAAGGCTGTAGTAATGTGGTTTTATATGTTTATTTTATTCCTATATTTTAACATAAAAAAACACCCTAAATTCTTTGTAAAAAATATTGTGTGAAAGCAGTTCAGAGATGACAACCCTTTAACTGTCTGTAATGTCTTTAATAGGGAAAGCTTCAACCCCAATATCTTACTTTACAGTGAAGTCATGATTTATGCCATTGAGCAGATCAACAACTTATCAAGCTCAACTGATTTCAAAATTGGATACGAAATGTATGACACCTGCTCAGATGTCTTTGTGGCAATAAATGCCACTTTACAGATCCTTCAAAAAGAAACATTTCTGGGGGAGGAATACTGTAATCATGCAGGCAGTTTTAATAAAAGTAATGTCAAGGCAGTTATTGGAGAGTACACTTCTGAAGTGTCAGTTGCTGTGGCCCGTCTGCTTTCACTGTCTCGCATGACACAGGTAGGAGGACCTGCTTTTTCAACATATGAATCAAAGCAACCTTTGCTTATAATGCTTCTTGAGAAATACTTTCATTTGTTTTTCTTTATTTTCTATATTTCAGATCAGTTATGGATCAACAAGTGAAATTTTGAGTAGAATATCCAAGTTTCCTTCTTTCTTTCGCACTGTCCCAAGTGATAAACAGCAAGCTAAAGCTATTGCCATGCTTGTAAAACACTTTCAATTTATGCCTGTAGCCCTTTTTGGTAGTGATGATGAATATGGAAGGTATGGTGTTGAAAGTCTTGATAAATATTTTAGACAATACAGTATATGTCTGGAGTTCAAAGAAATCTTACCAAATGATTTAATCAATCAGTCCTCTGCGCTTGCTTATCTACGACATCTCCTTAACACATCAAAGGCTGAAGCCATTGTGCTCTTCACAGACAAACAAACTGCAGAAACAGTCCTGAAAGAAACTGTTAAGTTTGGGAGATATAGGACTTGGATAGCAAGTGATGGATGGTCCACATCAGACATAGTCTCTCATATACCAAATGTCACACAAGTTGGGAGGATTCTGGGTGTCACCTGTAAAATAAACAATGTGTCAGGTTTTGTGGAGTACATGGAGCAACTCATAAACCAAAACAGCACCAGGGCCAGTTTTCTTAGTAATATTTTAGCTAAGAGTCCTTTCTGTAATGAACAAGAAGAAGACCAAAGCTGCACATCATTTGCATCAAAGCCAGTCAACGATGCAAAAAAATGTATTAGTAAGAAATGTTTACTGAGCTTCATCAAGAACTACAGATCATATGAGCCATACACTGTGTATGTAGCTGTGCAGATAATAAATCAAGCCATTAAGACAAGTGCACTTCAGACAAATGACAAGGATTTTCCAGCATGGAAGGTAAGTGTAAATGTACACTAAAGTATTTGTCAATCTACATCAAGAATAGCTTTAATACCAGAATAGAATAATTTGCAATGTATCTGTCAAATTTCTGCTGCCAGGATGTGTCATCTATCCTTAAATAGGTTTGTGTATTTGAATTAAATGTGGAAACTTTAGTTAAGGACTTAACAGTACCATGCGAACAAACTGAATGTGGATTATAACTGAATGGATTTTACTTTAAGGTGTGTGTAAATGCGTATCCATGCTCCCCAGAGGCTCAACTACAATATCAGGACTGTCTTTATGTTTTTAGGCCAAAATTAAGACTTAATTTACTGAACTAATGTGTTTTTATTTGCCTTTTCAGATCATAGAAGTAATCAAAAACATCAGCATAGACGTGAATAATGTAAAGATGAAACTGAGTGAAAATCGGGATCTTGATCTTGGATATGACATTTTAAAACTGACAACAAGTGAGCCACAATTCATTGGGACATATGACAAAGATGACATAAACATCTCTTATAATATACCTCAAGAGAATGTATGAGCATTAAAAAAAATATTATTTGACATAATTTTTAATAATGATTAAGCAATCCACAGAACAGCTCTGAAAGGTATAATAATTATATGTTATATGTTTGTTTCCTCTAGGTAACTCAGTTCAATTGCTCAAAGTCATGCAAACCAGGATTTGAATTAAGTACAACAATAAATGTATGCTGCCAAACATGTGAACCCTGTAGGCCTGGTACATTTTCCAATGGTAATGGTGAGTCAGTGACCTACAGTACTATTAAAGTACATATTATAACTGGTCAAGAAATGACAAATAATTTATTTGTATTCGTAGAAAGCCAAACAGCATTTATTTTAAACTAATGCGCTAACCTATTTTTTTATTTACAGGGAATACATGTGAGCCATGCAATGACTCCAGTCATTCACAATGCACAGAAACGTTCCTGCCATGGGAGAATGGTTTTAGCATTACACTGGTTTTATTTGCTGCTGTTGGCTCAGTCATCACCATAGCTGTTTTTGCCTTGTTCTTGAAGTACTATTACACGCCTGTTGTGAAGGCTGCTGGTGGTTATCTTTGTTTCCTGGCACTCTTTTCTCTCCTGGGCTGTTTCACTAGTGTTTACCTGTTATTGGGTGAGCCTACAAATATCTTATGCATGAGTGCAATGCCGCTCTTTGGTTTGTCCTATACGCTATGTGTCTCTTGCATACTATCAAACCTGCTACAGATATTTATCTGCTTTGCTTATGACCTTAAGTATGGGAATTTGCTCAAGCGGATCAATCAGTACCCTGTTGTAGTGACAGTCTGCACTAGTGTGCAGGTGATTGTGTGTACACTTTGGTTAGTGCTGGATCCACCTTTCAAGAGAAAGCTTACCATAGACAGCATCAGTATTGTGTGCAATATAGGCAGTAAGGCTTTCTATTGTGTCATGCTGGTGTACATCGCTCTTCTCTGCATAATTGGCTTCCTCTTTGCATATAAAGGGAGGAGACTGCCAGATCT
>JAVSBV010056537.1:0-10726 GCA_033117975.1 Parotocinclus spilosoma
GCCTTGCTCAGGGACCCAACTGTGGCAGAGGTGGGATTTGAACCCTGGACCTTCTGGTCCATAGTCCAGTACCTTAATCGCTAGGCTACAACGGTTAGCAACAAAAGGGTCAATAAAGTTTTTCAAACCTGAACTGCTTGTAATATAGTTTCTGGTTTGTAACAAACGCCATCCCTGTCTGCAGGTGTCGGACTGGGCACTGCGACCCAGAGTCTTCTGAGCAGACCCATGCAGAGGAAGCTGGTAACCCTGGTGCACTGCCAGCTGGTGGAAGAGGAGGGTCGCATCCGGGCAATGCGCGCCGCTCGCTCTCTGGGCGAGCGCACGGTCACCGAGCTCATTCTGCAACACCAAAACCCCCAGCAGCTCTCCTCCAACCTGTGGGCCGCCGTTCGAGCCAGGGGATGCCAGTTCCTCGGCCCTGGTAACGTTCTCACAGCGATAATCCGGATAGTTTTGTAAACGCGCGTTTTAGTCGAATGAGCATGACAGCTTTCTGGGGTTCGAATTAGACCTGTGTGAAGCAGAGGTATTTCAAAATGATATTGAAACATGTTTTAACGAGAAGTTCGTACAACATACAACTGAATACAGGAAACAAAGATCATCCTCCCTGTTTTTTGTTTAATCCTCAAGACCCCAAACATCAACACACGCACACTCGCACAACAATAAGAAAGAATGAATATGCAACTTAAGTAAGAAAAAAGACAAAGTGAAAGGAAGATAAAATGATAAACAAAAAAAAAATTGAGGACGGAAGAAGGAAAAAAGAAACAACAAAACAAATAATGCAAGAATAAAAAAATTTTTTAAATAAAAAAAATAACAAAAACAAAAAAAATACAACAACTCGTTACCTTTGAGCGTAATCTTTTCTCTAATCGAAGGTAATACATAACATCTTGGAGCCAGCATGAGATTGAGGGCGGGTTAGAAGATTTCCACAGCAACAGGATGCGACGTCTAGCATCAGAAAAATGTATTTATTCTTATTAGCAAAGGTATCGTAATGTAGCCTGGCTGTAACATTTCAGGCAGCAAATTATCAGCTCAGTGGAAAACGTGCAGGGATAACCAGAGTTTAGGGGATTACAGTCACCAGATTCAGAGCTGTTACATCATTAGTGCCAGTGATACCATGAAGCCAAAGGCTCAGGTATGATTTAAAGGCATTTTCTCAATGTGGTGCATATGACAGGAAAGCAAACGCTCTAGCTACACTGCAAAAACAATTTTAAAAAAAAGTACAGTCGAAAAAGGCACTTAAAAAAAGTTCTGTTTTTAATACGCTGCTGTTATGTGCACGATAAAATCATTCACATTTGGAAAGTTTAATGCATTTTGTTTAGTATATTTGGCAGGGTGAAAATAAATCCTATAGTAATCCAAGCCTTCATAATATACATGAAGAAAATGTTTATATTATATTTATCTAAAATGCCAGTCATGCATAAGTAAGGTGTTTATATATATATACACCCCCGAAACATCACAGGCAACATCTATAAAAAATGGTGATACAAATGTTTGGTCGCAGCAATCTGTAAGCAAGAGATGCAAATTTATGTGGGGAAAGGTCGATTTGGTCTTCAAGAGCAGGATTTCAGAACTTTGTTTCTGGAAACTTTGTTTCTGGAAGTCTGGTGAGTCCCTAGCTATAAGAGCCAATTCCAGTAAAGTAACAACAGGTGAGACTGAAACGTTTAAGCAGGGAAATCCATTGCACGCATCCAGGGAATCCCCCTCTCCTGCAGAGACTTAATGGAATCTGTTGCTTGGTGATTTCCGTAGCTATGCAGGAGGAGGCTCTGAAACTGGTCCTGCTGGCGCTGGAGGACGGTTCAGCTCTGTCTCGCAAGGTTCTGGTTCTGTTCGTGGTCCAGAGGCTGGAGCCTCGCTTCCCTCAAGCCTCCAAAACCAGTATAGGACATGTGGTGCAGCTGCTGTACAGAGCTTCCTGTTTTAAGGTAACTCACGGCGCCGCTTGTACTGTTCATACGCGAGACACGGTGGAAGTTCTTGTGCTGTTCTTTAAAATAAAACCTCGCTTTGTGGGTTCTTCCCGGCTGAGTTTAATCACTTTGTTTCCTGCTCGTCTAGGTGACGAAGCGAGATGAGGACTCTTCCCTGATGCAGCTGAAGGAAGAGTTCCGGACGTACGAGGCTCTACGGAGAGAGCACGACTCGCAGATCGTCCAAATCGCCATGGAAGGGGGTCTGCGCATCGCCCCTGATCAGTGGTCCTCCCTGCTCTACGGGGATCAGTCTCATAAATCCCACATGCAGTCCATCATAGATAAGGTGAGAACTCGAAAGCTCCATTTATGCCACAAGGGGTGTGTTAACAGAAGTGTAAAATCCTAAAAGTCATCACAATTAAGTAACTATTTCCTTTTCCTTCAGCCCGTGTTTCTGTTTTTATCGCCGTCTGCTCTCGTAACGTCTCAGATTGTTATCAGAAGAGAACCGGCTGTATCGGTGCACTATAACTAACTAAACTCCCGATGGTACTTCCTGTCTGTTGTGTAACCACACTGGATTGTACCGTGCTGTTCAAAAAGTATTAGGTCACCATTAGATTTGTCGTCCAGAGGTCCAATGACCACGTTTAACACGCTGTTGATGGCTGGACCCAAAATTTGTCACTCCGTAATCCTCTTTTCTGCTGGTCTTTAGCATATCTGAACCTTTTCACCCATTTTCCTTCTGAAAAAGGGGCTTGCTGCTACCCTTCCAAAAAGGCCGTTCCTCATCTAGCTTCTTCAGACTCTAGAAGAGTCAATTTGGCAACCCAGTGAAGCTGGGTTTTTTTTCCTGATATTCCTGATTGTATTCTAATAAAGAGATTGATAAATAATGATATCATGAATCTTAAGGTGGCCTAAGACTTATGTACAGTACTGTATATTACCAGAATTGTTTAGCTATGTGCTGTTACAAGCTTTTATACACAACATGGCTTTGTTTCTCTGATTTTAGTCCAAAAGAGGAGTCTTTAGTACTTAATCTCATTGTCTGGTCCCATCCAGTGAGTAAAGGGTTCACCTTTTGGTCGTGCTTTCCCTTCTGGGAACTAAACTTTACCTTGTGACATCCAGTCATTTAACATAGTTTTACAGCCCAATTAGTTGTGGGTTAAAAGCCCCGCTCAAGGGCAGAGCAGTGTCAGCTTGGCAAAGGTGGGATTTGAACCCAGGACCTTCTGATAGCAGTCTAAAATGGGATTGTGTATCAGTTATAATATGCTGTGAGATAAGTGAGGCCAGTTTGGGAGTCACCCCCCACTGCTGATCATTACTGGTATCCCATCAAAGCAGGCCCTCATGACCTTAAATAATAATAATGTCAAGACCTAAATCGAGTTTAAACGTGTTAGTGATCAGTGTTTGTTTCTCTTGTTCAGTTGCAGACTCCGGCATCGTTTGCTCAGAGCGTACAGGAGCTCACCATCGCCCTCCAGAGGACAGGAGACCCCGCCAACCTGAACCGGCTCAGACCCCATTTAGAGCTGCTGGCCGATATTGACCCCAGCCCAGGTCTGTGTTATGTGCTTTTGCATAAATAAGCAACCGGAAGGTTCGAGACGAGCTGGTTTTGATATGGTAGATGGTAGTTTAGCAAACCGTCTGTTTTAACGTTTAATGCGATTTGTTATATTTAAATAATTGACGAAAATGAACCAAACATTCAGTTTGACTTTTGAATGCTATCAGTGTGCCTCAGAAGTTAAACGTGAACGATCTGTGTATTTTTGCGCCGAATTCAAACGAATGTGAATTTCAGTCTATTTTCAAAGCTGTCATTGGAAAAAAAAGTGGATGTGAAAGAAGTGAACACTATTATTAGATCAACCTTGCTTCCCATATTAACAAAAGAGGACGTTCCGGCGTTCAAATGTCAAAGACGACGCAGCGTTATTAACAACATTATCACTAGATAGTATACCGCTCACAAAAATTGGGGGCTGCTTCAAAAAGAAATGTCCCTTATTTAAATATGTGTTATTAAATTGCTCACAGAGACCTGATTTATTTATTTTGTAGCTAAGTACAATATTTGAACGCTCTCTAGTTTCTTTAATACGTTTCCACATAAATGCCTCTCTTTTTTTTCTCTTTTTTTTTTGTGCTTCAGCGTTCTCTTACGCAGCACTTTTCATCAAGAAAGTTTATGTGCAAGCGGCGTAACACACACTGCTCACAAAAAGAAGGGGCTATTTTATTGTGGGATATTAATATTTTTGTTATTTGTGTGAGCTGGACAGTACTTTTTTTTTTTTTACTTAACATGTTTTAATACAGGGTATAAATTTGTTTAAAAATGTGTTTGTTGGTAAGAACGGAAAGTCTAACTCTCTGTTCTTGCCCGTGTCCCTATTAGATGCCCCTGCTCCTACATGGGACCAGCTGGACAAAGGCCTGGTGGCGGTGAAGACCGTGGTGCACGGCCTGGTGGATTTCATCCAGAACCATAGCAAGAAAGGAGGAGACCCACAGCAGGTTTGGAGTTTTCTGTTTGCCCTAGACCTGGGCGGATCTTGGTGTGCTGTATGATAGGTCTATAACATAACACCGCTTGTCAGTAGGACCTATAAGACAGGACGTGTGTATAAAAATAACTCTTATTTGCATGCATACTGAAATTTGAACCAATCAAAGAACCGCGAAAGTGCGTTTTTAATTGAGGCCGTTAAGTTTAAACCTGCTTGTAATCTGTCTGGTTTTGCATTAGAAGTTTTTGGTGCTGACCCATTTGGTGCTGATCGTTTTCTCTTCAGGCCCCTCAGCACAACAAATACAAGACCTACATGTGCAGGGACATGAAGCAGAAAGGAGGGTGTCCCCGGGGTGCCAGCTGCACTTTCGCCCATTCTCAGGAGGAACTAGAGAAGTGAGTCACACCTCTTTGTTTCTTTAAGTGGTTTCATTCCAGCCAGCGTGGTTCTGATTTCCTAATCCCGTTTCCAGGTACCGCAAAATGAACAAGCGGCCGCCCACGAGGAAGCCGGTGGGCCACTCCCTCACCCAGCTTAACGAAATGGACATGACCTGCGGCTCTGGACTTTTATCTGACGAGGGATTGGTGGTGGAGGGTCTGGGTCACAAACCTTCACTGATTGCAAACGGCATTCTGTCTGTGCCGCCTGGATCTGGGTTGCCGCATCTGGTCTCCCGGGGTTCCGATGCCTCCTACGAGACGGTTCGCAAGCTGGGGAAGCCGGACACGGGCAGCCTCAGCGCTCCCGGGTCACCACCGGACTCGTGAGTGGACCCTGTTCATGCAGAATCTCCCATATAGGCGGGGTGTGAGTGGGTGGACGTCTGATTAATAGGGACAGGGAACGATATTTTTGGATCGATCCAGTTTTCAGGTTTTTAACAGTGCAGTTGTTTAAGAAAATAACTAGAATTAAACAAACAATAGCAAAATGGCACCACAAAAATTATTAAAGCTGTCGAAAAATCGCTAGGTTTCAGCGTTCATATTTTATAACTGTAAATAAATTGGTCAAAAACGTATTCTGTCTGTACACTCATTTAGCCGAACACCCAAATGACTTCACATTTTTCACCTCAATAATTTCAGTAATTTCACCTCAATAATTTCACTTTGTCCCTACTCTTAAAATTTTCTTTCTAAGAAACTTTAGAAATGTATAAGTCCAGACTTTTTTAATTGCTTGTTCCTCATATGTCCCTACTTAAGAATCTACTGAGGAGGGAGGGAAAAAAAAATCTTTATTTTTCAATTTCTCAAGGACTATGTGGAATCATTACAAGAAAGGAGGAAGAAATAAAAATGCATTCTTATTTTAAAATAAAAATTGTAATCTACAGTTAAATTAAAGTGAATCTGGAAAAAAATTTAATGTACAGAACAAAATTGTTGGCTCTCCACCGGAGGGCGGAAAAAGCAAAAAAATATATATATATATTTTTGAACTTTTCAACCATTAGTACTGTGGCGGATCCGCGAAATACCAAAAAAATATAGATATTTTTTGTATTCTTCAAATATGATCGTCAGCGGATCCGCGAAACGAACAATAAAAAAAAGTCTGGCCTAATATCCAGTCTATTTATTTGACTCAAATCTCGGGTTTATATATGAATCGTTTTTATTTTGGATTTGCACGATGACTGCAAAAACGTTTCCAGAGGCTACAGTAAGCAAGCTGCTGATTCAGCTCTTGCCAAGCCGCCCACTCGTCTCAGTCTGGCATTGATTTTGCTTTTGTTTTTCACAGGCTGGATTCCATGTCTAAAGTACCACCTGCATCGTCTCATCCCCGCGTAACACGAGACGGTCTGGCCGGACACAAACTCTCTGCTGCCTCCAGAGTTCCCCAGATAGCTCAGTATCCTGCCCATCATCCCGATGCCTATTACTCTGATTCCAGGGTGCCCCCTGCCTCCCAATACGAGTCCTCACAGTATCCCACTGGTAAACCTCTATATAAACTTTCTGATTTCCTTACCTACTCGTGAGCCTGTATTTACCATATTGTAAATAATTGTACATTTTCTGCAGGTAACTCCTACTCTTACCAGCACTTACAGCCTCGCTACGCCCGTCTCGCTGCCGAGCCAGGCTACCCAGACCCGTATCCTGTCTCCTACGGTCCCGAGCGCTCGTATCAGGCCCTTCCCCCTGACCCTCGCTACGGCTACCCGCCTCACCACGACAGCCGCCGGCACGCGACCTACGTAGGCCACCCTCCTCCTCAGTCTTACCCTCGGGACGAGCTGGGCCACCGGAGTCCCGTGCCAATGGAGCTCCCCCCGCCACCAAATGCCCAAACGGCAGGTGCCTCTTCTTCTTACCTCCCAGAGTCATCCCGGGAGAGATACGGCCCCGAGAGCTTCGTCCACCCCGGGCACGGCAGGCCTTACAGCAGGGTGAGACGTCACTTTTTTTTTGTTTGTTTGTTTGTTTGTTGGTTTTTGGTTTTTAATGGAACTCTTTGTAATTGATGAACTACCGAAATGACTGGTTTAGTTTTACCGCAAGGCAGCGGTGACCTGTATAGTCAAAATTTGACATCAGTAAGGCTCGATCTGATCGATTTATTTCTGTAGCGCATTTTAAAAATGGAATAAGGTCTCAAAGTTGCTTATAAGGCCAAAGCAAGCCTTATAGGGCGACAGTGGCAAGGAAAAAAAGCTCTAAACATTGTAAGGAAGAAAGGCCAAAAGACTTGAAAAGAGACGTGACCTGCTTGGACCAGGTTATTAATTGTAAGAATTAAATTTGTAATTAATTATGTAGTAATGCTACATAAATAAAAACATGAACAATAAAAACATATCTTTATATAAATAAAGAATAGTATAGAATGTAGAACAGAACATATTTTCATTGTGTATTTGTGCCTCGTCTGCCCCTACTCTCAAATTAGCGGTTCGGACCCTGTTTGATGTAAAGATCTGAAATTAATGTTACAAATAAAAAATAAAAAAAAAACTTGAACATGGGGAGTGTCTCTCAAAAGCGTTGCTTGCACGGACTTGCTTTTGAAAGCTCCGTTTGAGTAACCGGGCTTTAGATCTAAAGCCCTGCTGTGTGTTTACACGGGACACAATGGCAACCCGTGTTCTATAAACAGGGTCCATAATGCAGTGAGCTCATATGATCGCATCGCGCAAACATCTGGGTTCGTAAGAAAATCAAGCTGCTGGTGATTCACTTTATTTATTTATCTCGTTTTGTTTCACATACATTTAGAAGACCGCAGAAACCTGAAGCAACAACATTTCCTTCTTTCATTACTAGTCAAACATTGCTGACTCTTACTCCAGAAGTACTTTTTACAGCGGAGTGAATCAGCCCAGGGCACCACCTGCCTCCACACAATGTCGCTTTTATTATTAACCGAACCTGTGTGTGTGTGTGTGTGCACGCAGCACGTCTACGCCCGGGGACAGCACAGTCTGGACTACCTGCTCAGCCGGAGGAAGGAGATCATGGCCCAGCTGGAAGAACGCAAAGCCGTCTCGCCCCTTCCCTTCGCCTCGTCGCCAAACCTGCCCCACTCTTACGATCCCAGCTACAGCCGAGAGGTAAGGGGGGCAAACCATGTAAGGACGAAACCCAGCACTGCATTAAAAGCTCACACACACACACACACACACACACACACACACACCACACAGCACAGTTCAGTCCTGCTTCTGTTTAACATTCCTCATCCAACTCTTCTGAATACCAAAGCCAGGTGTTTAGAGATTACAGATCTGATCTAGTCCAAGCTTTCATCACCCCCATAGATATTAGTGGCTTAAAGCATCAAAACAAACCAGCTAATTACAAGGAAACAAGAAAAACGAGGAAGAGACGAGACGGTACGAGTGCAAGAAGCATATTTTATGCAGGAACTCCTTCGCTTTTAATGCCCTGACTTGTGCAATCGAACAGTTTTCTTCCTCTGACGCTCCCATGAATTTATACACACACACACACACACGCACGCACACACACACACACACACACAGAGTGCGTTTTCGTCTTTCGTAAATGCACCTTACTTAAACTTCAACTTTCATTTCTTTAGGCCAGACTTTTTTTAGTTGCTTGTTTCGCGGATCCGCGGACGATCATATTTGAAGAATACAAAAAAATTTAAAAATGTTTTTTAATGTATTTCTCAGATCCGCCGCAGCACCAATGGTTGAAATTTTTTTTTTTAATATATATATATATATTTTAGCTTTTTCCTCCCATTTAATACCATAGTGGTACCATAATACCATTTAATTGTAGGTTAAATCAATTTTATTGTTAAATAATACATGTATTTTTATTTCTTCCTTCTTCCTTGTATTGATTCCACATAGTCCTCGAGAAATTGAAAAGTGCTGAAAAATATATATATATTTTTTTTTTCCTCCCCTCCCTCCTCAGTAGTTTCTTAAGTAGAAACATCTGAGGAACAAACAATTAAAAAAGTCTGACCTTAGTAAATGCACCTTACTTAAACTCTGAGCGAGCTTTAAAGAGGACTCGGTTCTTTTTCTTCTCCACTTTAGCACTGTTGTCAAACCTGAACCCTTGCTCTCTTCAGACCCCAGCTACTTCACACTGGTCTATGGGTAGTGTAATCATTGTTTCCGGTATTGTTTTTGGCTCTGCTGTGTTTTCAAATGAGCTAATCAGAGGAGAGAACCAAATTGGTCTGATAATTACTTCTTTTGTCAGGGTGTCTGATATGCATCTGCAGTCATGAGGCTGAACTTGTTTATAGTGTTCTTATTTCAGATAGCAAACCATTCTCTAGTGTGGTTGTAGTGTGTGGGTGTAGGGTTACACAAGGACCTCAGCACTTAAACCACAAACACTCAGTAGCTCTTAGGACTTTGAATGCCAGATTCCCTGTGATGGGCATTTCTCACATTTAATGTTCAGCAGTATATGGAGGAAAATTCGACGTTCGAGAGCTTCAGGGAGTCCGACTACGCCGCCCAGTACTCGCCGTGGTCATGCGGCACTTTCGTTCCCTACATTGGCACCAAGGATATGAAGTCAAAAGAAGGTCTGTCAGCAGGCTACATGGAGATGGTGAGTGACCGGAAGGATTTAGTCTCATTTAGCGCTCATGATAAAGGTTGCGTCAAAAGTAGCAGGATTGTAAACGTAAGGCGCGGTCTCACTTAAAGAAGACATGGCTTTTGTATTTCCACTTGGGTCTCTACTGCTCCTTTAAACCCTCCAACCGCGGGAAAAAAAAACATCAGTCAGTTTTCTGTTGGTCAGATTCAATTTCTACCTTATAGTTACACATTTATGGCATTTAGCAGACTCTCTTATCCAGAGCAACTTACAATTAAAACAGTTTTACAATCCAAGCCATTATGGGTTAAGGGCCTTGCTCAAGGGCCTCAACTGTGGACCAGAAGGTCCAGGGTTCAAATTCCACCTCTGCCATAGTCCAGTACCTTAACCACTAGGCCACGACAGTTGCATCGCATTAAGGGGCACCACCCCTAATGAGTCCCACCCCCCTTTTTAGTTAAACAGCTGCCATTTAGGACTACTGGTTTTATGAGCAACATAAGACACCGAGGGCTAAATTTATAAAATTGGAATCTGACAACAAATTAAAAATCAAACGTGTAACAATTTATTGGACGAACAAAGCTATTGTTAAAGGTCGCACTAATTCTGTGATCAGAACTGTGTCGCTGTTAGCCATCTCAAAACAACAATTGTGAACTTTAGGGTATGTTAAGGTCACACCCCCATGCCCATCTTGCCCCGCCTTCTTTTTTGGTTATTATCATTTAAAGCTACAGACACAGAAATGGCCACATCTTGAGAAAAGCTCACTGGGACTGGCTCATAGGGGTTATATTCTGCACCAAGGCTGAATTTAGGGAAAGAGACTTCAGACTTCATTGGGGGGACCACTAAGGCCTGATTAAAAGCATAAAAAGCAGCACGTCATGGGACCGTTAAAGGGACATTTACAGCATTTAGCAGACGCCCTTATCCAGAGCGACTTACAACTCATACCGTCTTAAAATCCAAGCAATTGTGGGTTAAGGGTCTTGCTTAAGGACCCAACTGTGGCACCTTGGCAGAGGTGGGATTTGAACCAGTATCTTAACCGTTAGGCTACCGCAGTCAAGTCAAATTTATTTCTATAGCACTTTTTTTTTTTTTTTTTTTTTTTTTTAATTTTTTTTTTTTTTTTTTTTTTTTTTTTTTTTTTTTTTTTTTTTTTTAT
>JAVSBV010056557.1:0-10725 GCA_033117975.1 Parotocinclus spilosoma
CCGCTGGTTTTGCTCTTGTCAACACAACTTTTCGGATTTCCTGACCTTTGATAAAAGCATAAATTCTCCCGGGGATCACAAAAATCCTCCCATTTGCATCAGCTCTGAGTGGCAACTTGTGGCTTCTTTTTCGCTCTCACGTTCTTTGGTCCAATTAAGCGGAATTTTGGTCCAAATAAGTGAATAACATTACACGTACATAATAGGATTTTTCCGGTACTTTAGTATTTGGTTCGAATAAGCGGCTGGTCCCATTAACCGGTGGTCCAATTAACCGGATTTGACTGTACTTTATGTTGTCCACCCTCTGTGCCCAGTAGACACTATGTAGTACAGTAGTATGCAGACTAGTGGGCGTCATGGTAACCTGGGGAGAAGGAGGCGAGGCTGTTATTGCATGCCCCAACACACACACACACACACACACATACATACACACAAAGCTGAATACAATGGCTGTGTGCGGGGCGGGAGGAACTGGAGAATCTCTGTGTTTCTCCCGGGGAGCCCAGGAATCTTCCCATATCTCGCGGACCCGCTTTGCATTCGCTCTAAGTGGCGACTTGTGGCTTCTTTTTCTTATTTGCTCTCACATTCTTTGGTCCGATTAAGCGGAATTTCGGTCCAAATAAGCGAATAATGTTACACGTATATAATAGGAATTGTGTACTTTAGGATTTGGTATAAGTAAGTGGCTGTTCCCATTAACCAGTCTAATTAACCCGATTCGACTGTATCTTGCTCCTGTCAGGAAAAGTTTATATGCACTTATTAGTCAGATCATAACTGGATTTCTACAGTTATCTGATTGTTTAAGTGGTCATGTAACTAGCACACTCAAATTTCTCAGATTGGATCAAGGCTAGAAATCAGATTAAAAGAGCAGGATTTGGTTTTCTTAGACATTTGCATGCATGCAAATATAATAAGAGTGTAGCTGTCCTGGAAGCAGCTAACAAAATCAATCGGTTGCCAAGCCCAGTCTAAGTCACTTCTGTCATATTTTCTAGAACATGATATACACATATTTGTGGGTTGCAGGTTTTTGGGTCTTGTTCATTAGTTTTGTTCCTCTAGATGGTAGGAAAACATTTTTCTGTGAGACAAAATCTGATTTTCAGTTGTTATTGGATTATTAAGTGCATGTAAACACATTCATTGATGCTGATGTGAGATTAAGTTAAACAAACATTCTAGCATGATTTCACAATATTCTGAAGAACGTGTGATGTTACTTATTGCTTGGCTTTTCCTGGTTTCAACTGCCCCTATAAATGCTCGATGGGATTTAGGTCAGGTGACTGTCGAGGAAAGTCCCTGAATGTTAGCACTCCATGATCATCTTTGGAATTCAGGTAATTGTGTTGGCAGTTTGTTTTGAGGTGTGACTACATCTCTGATAAGACCCAAAGAAGAATGTTTTTACTGGTCCAGGGAATGAAGATTAAAATTATGTTCTATATAATCGGATATATGTTGTAATGATTTAATCTGGATACTGGAAAGAACATGCAGAATTGCAGATAATAACAAAGGCAGCCAAATGCCATAAAATGCTAATAGATACAACCCCAATATAGATATTATAACAAGATAAACTGTATTGTCTTTTGCAAATGTTTACTAATTTGGAATTTGATGCCTGCACCATGTTCCAAAAGAGTTGTGACAGGGGAAACAAAAGACTGGGAAAGTTTAGGAGTGTCATGATTGGGTATAAAGGGAGCATATCCAAAAGGCTCAGTTGTTCACATGCAAGGATAGGGCAAGGTTCACCACTTGAACAACTGCATGAGCAAATAGTGCAGTTGAAGCACAACTTTTCTTATCGTGCAATTGCAAGAAATTTAAGCATTTCATCATCTTTCAGATTGAGAATCTGGAGAAATCTCTACATGTAAGCGGCAAATCCGAAAACCATTGAATGCTCGTGTCCTTCGATCCCTCTGGCGGCACTGAATTAAAGACAGACATCATTCTGTAATGGATATTACCACATATGAACATAGAAATTTGAACACAGTTGAACACAGAACAGATATGAGCACAATTCCATCTACAAGTGCAAATTAAAACTTATCATGCAAAGTTAAACCCAGAAACGCTGCCAGCTTCTATGGGCTCAACTCATTTGAGATGGAAGTGTCCTGTGGCCTGACGAGTCCACATTTTAAATTGTTTTTGGAAATCATGGACGTCGTGTCCTCCGGGACCAAGAGGAAAAGGACTGACAGAATTGTTATTAGAGCAAAGTTCAAATGCCAGTATCTCTAAGGGTATGGGGGTGTGTTAGTGCCATTGCATGTGTAACTTAGACATCTGTAAAGGCACCATTAACGCTGAAAGGTACATACAGATTATGAAGCAACGTATGCTGCCAACTTTTTTGGAAATCGTTGCAGGCATCAAATCCAAAAGGAGTGAATATTTGAGAAAAGCTATAAAGTTTATCCATTTTATATACTATACTGTTTAAACATCTTGTTTTTGTAGTGTATTTAATTAAATATGGGTTGAAAAGGATTAGCAAGTCATCGTATTCTATTTTTATTTATGTTTTACACAACTTCAATTTAACTGGATTTGTGGTTGTATGTGTGGTCTTGAAAATATTGTCAGTTTTTGTATTTGCAAAGTTAACACACTTTACGCTTGGTCTTCTGTTTGCTACGTTACGTTGTCTAAAACGCTTGCGAATATTTATAGCCAGTCGTTAACGTCCCAGGGCTTATAGTGCCGACGGACACGTACGGGGAAACCCCGGAGGTATCTTCTGGTTCAGGGACAGAATAAGGGTTTCTCTTCTCCGTCCTATGTCGACTGGTAGCCGAGCCTCACTTTGGTCGGCTTATTGTCACCGATTCACGTTTGCGTCAGCTGTGGGTGCCATTCCCATTCGGGACGCATCACAGCTGCGTAAATCTTTCCCTTTTTGTTTTTGTACTTTGAAGAGCCTTTTGCTCTGCCTTATTAGTTATTTCCCCATTCTTATTATACGTCATGGAGTTCCTTCTTTCCCGCATCCTTGAGTCCTAACCGTTTCACCCATGACGTCTTTGAGGCTATCCGGCTCCAGGGTGAAGCCATTGGGCGCCATGATGCAGCCATAAAAAAACTACGGTGGCTGGCGCCCCTCCTTACCTTACCACTCTTGTTCGCAGCACCCTTGTGGAGACCCCGCTGCCACCGCCAGCACGTTTCAGCGGGGACCATAGTAAGTGTCGAGGGTTCCTACCTCAATGCTTGCTCATTTTTGAGCGGCAACCCTCGTGCTACTCCTCCGAGCGCAGCAAGGTGCAAGGTGGCTTACATGGTCTCTTAGGGCCTTAGAGTGGGCCACCACCGTGTGGGAACAGGGGGGGCCCAATTATGCCCTGAGCATTTTCAAGAGTGCTTAAGGAGACTTTTCTCCACCCAGACGAGACCTTGCCTGGTCGAGATTACTGTCGAGTTTCGCATCTTGGCAGCTGAGGCTGGATGGAGGGAAGCTCCCCTTACTGTCCTCTTCCATCGGGGGACTTAATGAGGACCTTAAAGATGAGCTCGCGTTTCAGGACCCTCTCTCTCAGCCTTTTACCTGCTAGCCGCCTCCCTCGACAATCGCATCCGCCAGTGGGGTGCGGCACGTGCCCATCAGGCGCCCTCACGAACTTGCAACCTTCCTGGGCCTGGTCCCGTCTCTGAGCAGTCTTCCTCACCCGAGCTCATGCAGCTCGGCGGCACGGGTTCCACCAGGGCCCCCAAGAAGGGCAGCAGAATTAAGGGCGTGTCACTGGGACAGGGCCCCGGCGACACGCACCGATCATGTCCCTGATTATGACCTCCATTTGACCTCCATTTGGTGGGGAAGACAGAGTCCACCACCATACGGGCCGGTGTGGATTCCTTCCTTGGATCCAAACCGTTTCATAACAATTGTGATACTATATTGTGAGAAAGAGTACACCTGTGCCAAAATGGAGTATAGCACAGGGTGTAGGATTTTTTGGACCATTTTCTGAAGTAATATGTCAACACATATTAGGGGAAATTATGAAATTTTGATAATATAATATCAGAGAACACAACTAAGCACAGCACTGTTCATGTACACTCGCATGTCCACTGGGTGGACCATGTCTATAAAGACACTTGAACTGGGCTGCGGTCTTTTAATACAGTTGCTGAACTGCCTTTGGCGATTAATACAGGAATGCAGAATCATACTTATCATAATCATACATACATGGCTGCTGTTTGAATTTGAAGGTGCATTTCACGTTCTGTGCAATCTGAAAAACCATCTTCGATTTTCATAGTGAAAATGTGCTGGAATGACACTGTGATTTTACCCGCTGTAGCTGTTTACATCAGCATCAGCATGATGACTGCCAGATCAGATGTCTAAAGATTAACTGGAAAGACCAAAGTGAGTTATGACATTGTTTAATATCAGTGCCTGACCTCAGAGTCATGATCCAAAGTATAGTAGAAAGCATTATTACAAGATCGAAGAATGTGGTAGAAGCAAAGAAGCCAACGTAAATACTAATAACCATGTTTTTGTTTCCGCTAGCTATGTACTGTATAAAGATGCCCTGAATGGCCCATGTGTCAATGTGCCATGTCATGCAGTGAAAGATTTATTTATGGTGTACATTTAATGTACTTGTAAAAAGTTGACATGTGACGTGTGATTTTAAACTCTGCCCCAGAATTATTTTCTTGCATGCTCTTGTGATCTCAACCATGTATCACTCCCGAACATTTTAATGCAAAATCGAACCTGACAAAACATTCTTGACATCCTGTATGCAAGTCTAGAGGACATACAAAAGGCATCTGCTTAGCAGTGTAAAGAAGTGTAGGCAGCAGTGTAGGCTGACATGATGCAAATTGTTGGCTTAATGGAGAGGAAACAGCCAGATTGGTTTAAGCTTGGACAGAGCCACTGTGTTGAGTGTGGTTTTTCAACAGGTTTAGCACAAACCTGTCCACCAGAAGCGAAACATCTCAACATCTCTCTCATCTCAACCTAATCACCCATCCCCCACTTCCTCTATTCCCTCATTCATCCCCACCCTGTGTGCAGTGAACTCAACCCCCAAACCTATACCTATCTATTACAACTTACAAAGTAATGACATGGCTAGAGTAATTTATCCTGAGCAAGACTCCAGGCCCCAGGATATACCAGCCAGCTGTTTGACCCTTCAGATTAATATCAACCTTCTCTGTACGTAGACGGTAGAAATACTGTGGTAAACATGCTGTTTGGTTCCTGATCCTAACAAGGCAGCTCCCTCATCTCTTAAATACTCCTTAATGCCCTCGCATCACGTGATAATCTTGGAGAATCTGGTCAACATCTCTCTCCCATTTGAACTGTAAAAATACCACAGTGAGAAAAGGTGCTTTTGCCCTGGAGGAAGTTTTTTATAGTTTAAACGGTGCCCCCTTTCTCACATGTTCACATGACGGAAGCAGGGGGAGATTGTAGTTCTTAGAATACCATGTATAAGGATTTTTTAAGCTCCTAAATTAAGGTTGGGTCTTTTCTGTGGATATATAGTGATTGGTCCAAATCCAAGCACCTGTGTTAAACTTAACCACCATGTATAAATATACTTTTGTAACAGTCAGTAAATAAACAACAGCTCTTCAAGCTTAAAATGGAGACAAAACACAGACAAATGGGCAACAGAGCTGACAGTGTCAGTAAAGTGCAGATTTTACTGAGCCTATAAGTGACAGAGGAGGTGCAACACAATTAAAATTTTTTGATTCTAGGTGATATTTGTGTGGCTTATGTCACTTTAGCAGCGTTCTTACTGGCAGTGTTAACGCAAATCTAAAAAAGCATGAATTCAGATTTTTGGGGAGCTCTGTAAGGGGTAGTTCCTCCCTAAATAGTCAGACATAGTTCCTCCTGACGTCAGACATAGACAGCACACAGACTGGGAATCTGTGCCAAAAGTCAAGGATAGACTTATCCTTCTACTAGGAGACGGAGCAATCAGTGATGTCAGCCACAGTGGAATCATACCATGCCCCGTGTTTTGGCAGTGAGATGAAATGTTCAAAGGAAGAGGCCCATTCCTGAACAGAGGTGGAGTTAGGCGTTTGACAGATAACCTACTCCATGCTTTGAGGCATCAGAATGGGCCTGGACTGGGAGAAGGAAGTAGTGGCAGGAGCACACCTGCCTCACCACCTGCTGCACCTCTGACACCACCTCATCAGCCCACACCACATTAGTGGGTACCACATGCTGCATCCACACCCTTGGACCACTCTTCGCTGTCTGTCCCATCTCCAGTCTCACAAATGGGCTTTCCAAACCACCTTGAGAGCTTGATCAAATCGGGAATTAGGATGGTACTGCTGACTCCTCATCTATCATTATTATCTACACTGTTGAACTCCTCACCCCAACAACAACTACAACCACAACCCTCCAGGAACACCACCTCTCCTACTCCATCCAACCAAAAACTACCAGCTTTATCACCACAACCTCCTGCTCCATCCACCCAAAAACCACTAGCGTCACCCCCTCTACTTGCTGCTTTATCATGCTTAACACCACCAGCTCCACCTCCAGGGGCAAGAGTTAGAGTTTGTAACCCATTCAGACCCTCTTTGCCTGCTCCTGCAGCAAATATCAACAACAAAGCTGCTATCAGCAACTAGGAAGCCGAGGGCCTCTGCTGTTCCAGAAATGTTATAATAATCCATTTATTAACCCGAGGCCCAGGGAGAGAAAACGCTCCCCTAGTTCTGTCACCAAAGTTAAACGTCGTAGAAATCTAATCGAAATCCCTTGTAAGCAAAAATTGTCCGATTCTACTCAAACAAACATGAAGTTAGCCGTACTTAATGTCAGATCTCTGTGTAACAAATCATTATTAATTAATAAAAAATCTTGATTTTATGTTCTTAACAGAGGCGTGGTTAGACAGCAAGACGGGTAATGCAGTTCTTATTGAATCCATTCCACCTAACTTTACATTTATATCAGAAATACGAGTAAACAAAAAAGGTGGTGGTGTCTGTGCTTTATTTAGAGATAACATAGTTACTCACAGGCTGTCCTTTGGGATGTTTTCATCATTTGAATATGTATCATTCAAAATGGAGCTAAAACTATCTCCTTCCATACTCTTTATAGTCATTTACAAGCCACCTCAGCGCTCTTAAGATTTTATTGATAATTTTACAGAAATGCTTTCAGTTATCCACACAGTATTTGACTCTAGAATCATAACAGGTGATCTGAATGTTCATGTGGATAAGGTGTGTGACAGAAACGCTAAAGAGCTCTGTGCTATCCTGAAAACCTTTGGTCTTACTCAGGACGTGAGTGAGCCGACACACACCAGAGGCCACACTCTCGACCTGCTCATTACTAACATTTCTAATGTTACTGTGACTGATGTTGCTTTGTCTGATCATTGTTGTGACTTCTTTGACCTGTCTGTTATTCCCTGACCTGTCTGTTTTTCTGGACCTGTGGTTGTTTCGGAGGAGACACATAAATGATAGCACAAAGACATTGTTTGTGGACAAAATTCAATTTGAAAATGTCTCATATTCTAATGTTAACGACTTGTTAAACTCATATAATTCTAGTATTCGAAATGTTCTGGACACTATTGCTCCTGTTAAGGTTAAAATGGTTAGAAATAAGCAGAAGGCACCATGGAGAAATCATGTCCCAGTGCCATCTGAAACAATGAGTTTGCAAAATTATTTAATGACAAGGTTCAGTCTATTAAACATGCAATAAACAGCACAACACAAATGACGTCTCCGCAGCCACCTAGGACCTAGGACACACCTGTGACTTACAAAACTATTGAAGAGATAATCTCCAGTCTTCCACATGCAGCCTGGACGCGTTACCCACTAGATTTGTAAAATCAGTAATAAGCAGTCTCTCAACTTCGTCAATGACTTAACATCTCACTCCAGTCAGGAACATTTCCAAGTTCCTTGAAAACTGCAGTCATCAAGCCTCTATTAAAAAAGAGCAGTCTTGATGCCACAGTACTAAACAACTATCGGCCTATATCTAACCTGCCTTTTTTAGGGAAAGTCCTTGAAAAAGATGTGTACCAACAACTTGCACACTTTTTCTTGCTAAACAACTGCTTTGATGATTTCCAGGCAGGGTTTAGGCCCCATCAGAGCACGGAGACTGCTCTTATCAAGGTAACCAATGACATCCATCTTAACACTGATGCTGGCAAAGTCTTAAGGACAGGAAATACTTTGTTGAAATCTGTAACTGTGCCTCGGATGAAATGACCCTCAGGGGTCCATCTTGGGACCACTATTGTTCAGTCTTTACATGCTCCCATTAGGCCAGTTACAACTGTATTCATGTAAACTACCACAGCTATGCAGATGACACTCAGATTTATATCTAATTAACATCAGGTGAATATGGACCAATGGATTCACTCTGTCACTGCATTGAACAGATTACTGTATGGAAGCAAAACAATTTTCTTCAGATAAACGCAGACAAGACTGAAGTAATCATATTTGGCCCACAGCGACAAAGAAAAAAAATGTCAGGGGTTACATTGAGTTTCTTTCTCTAAAACCAAAAAATCAGGTTAGAAATCTAGGGGTAATCATGGACTCAGACTTGAATTTTAACAGTCACATTAAATCTACTCTTTACCGATGATGATCATACTGTACAGCAGTTCATTACTGTGCTTGTACATTTTTGTGCGTTGGAGTCAGATACTGTAATAAGTTTACTACATCTTACATATCCCCTATGAATTTCTCTTTAAGGGCTTGATTGTTGTTGTTGATAAAAGGGAACAACTTACTTGTTGACTCTCAAAAAAAGCTGCTTTAGCTAAGAAATAGCTTCTTACCACCATGCATGTTAATACAATTACTTTCGTGCCCAAGGACACTAATTAGAACAGTTGGATCAGTTCCATTAGGGTCATTTTGTGTTCCAATAATAATACAAATGGTTATAAAAGTTTCAATGTGAATGAGATGAAAGCTTGAGTTGTGAATGAGATACAGGCAGCTGCTAGGGAGGGAGACATTATTCAGTGCTTGCCAGTTGGAAGTGCTCTCACACCGACATATCTCTACAAGCTTGTTTCACTGTTTCATGCTGCTGATTGTCTTTCTGTGCATGTGTGTTGCTGTCCTCATGTACTTCATTAAAAATAAGCACACCCCCCCAAAAAAACTAGTCACCTGTGACTGAAACCTAATAGCGTGTATTGCCTCCACAAGCATGAATAACAGATGTGATTCAATGTGTCATGGACTTGGACAAGTCATATTCAGCCGCTCTTGCATCAAATAATTGGGCAGGTCAACCTGATTTTGGGGATGCCTTCCCTGGTGTCTTAATCATTGTTCCAGGTAGCCCCACAGATTTCACAGTCACATTTGCATCATGCCAACATGAGAATTGTCATCTCGGAATACAAGAATAAGAATGTTATGTGCTACATGCTATAGCTATGCCCTGGTGAAATAATGAGCAAAAGCCAAAACCTGGGTATCCAGCAGCACAGTACAGGCAATGTGGTGTAAGTGGCAACCAAAGAAGCCATTGTTGTGTAATTAAAACACTCCTAAACATCACAGAACCTCCTGCAGCTTGAACCAGACCTTGCACACACATGCCTTATTGAAGGCTTCCTGAGATGAACACAATTCCTAGAATAGTTCATAAGGAAAAACGTTTCTAACGTGTCCAATGTCATGAGCTGTCCAATGTTTGTCTTTTCACCCACTGTAAGCAGGCAGCGTTGTGATCTTAAGTGAGCAGGAGAGTCTTGCATGCCACTTTGCAACATATGTTCATTGTATACAGTTTCCTGCGGAGTGTTCTTTCAGAAATTGGGTTGCCTGGAAGCAAAGCCATTTTTATTCACAAACCGTGAAACATGCCGGCAGTCTATGTCCGTCAGTTTTGTCTTTCAGCCACATTTCTGTAGAAACTTTCATCTGTTGACTTATATACTTCCTTCACATTATGGCCTTTGGCGTTATCAAATGCAATCATTCCTTTTTTGCCAGTTGTTAAAATCTGCTTTGTGACCCATTTTCCTCACATCGAACAAGAGATTCACTGCACTGTATTACCTCTTCTCAAACTATGAATCCCACTCAGGTATTTATAGCCCAATCATCCTTGTACAGCGTCATCTGTAGGAGTCTACAGTTACCACCACCCTAAACATCCAAGCTGACTAATTTGATTTGTTCTGGGATTATTTAAACCATACTCACTTTTAGAGTGTGCAGAGTTAAAGTCTTTGTTCCCTAGCTTTGTTTGTTTACCATTTGCATGTATATCCACTCTCTGGCTCAGTCTGAAGTGAGCTTTTTGGTAATCCCCATATAAATACATGATAATTAGTGTTTATTAGTGGTATATGAGTGTTTATTGAGATTGAGATTCAGAATCCAAGATTAACCCTAACCTATATCAATTAGCCTGTACAAATTGCTACCAAACCACAAGGGGCTGGTTGCAATTACCTGGAACTACACAATTCAGAAGCTTTTGGAAGCCCAGCGTTAAATGATTAAACATGTGGGATTAGTTATAGCTCCTTATTGGTTCAAATGAAAACATGCACCTACACTGCAAGTCCAGCCAAATGATGAAACAAGTGGCATTGGTTGGAGCTCCTTCTTGGTTGAAATGATAACATACTGGCCTTGTGCCTCTACTCTTGCCACACAAGT
>JAVSBV010056568.1:0-10725 GCA_033117975.1 Parotocinclus spilosoma
TTGGAATAAGGCTGTAACGTAACAAAATGTGGAAAAAGTGAAGCGCTGTGAATACTTTCCGGATGCACTGTATATTCACTATGAGACACTGAATGTGAATAGTTCTAAATGAACTGAAATTGGAATCACAAGAGCGAGAAAAAAGACAGAAGTGATAAATCACACAGACATTCCATCAAACGAATAGCAGTGCCAGCTACATTTACTGTCATGTGGAGAAGGCGCTGAGAGTCTTTTCACATTTGCTTGTGTGTCTAGCTTCAACATGTTCTTTTAGTGACTGTTTTAGAAGGGAGCTGCCACTTCATTCACAGATAGGAGTAATGAGTTTTCTGATTCTTTCGTATGCTTGGGAGGATATGATAAAGTGACTGGCTTTGTGCAAATTAGACCGCTCCACCCAGCAAATTTGATTAACGTCAAAGGAAATGTATCTTTGTTAGAAATCTAAAGCTGTCATTTTATCAAGTTCACCATCCATGCAGAATCACTTTGAATATATAATATGAAATGATTAGGTAACTTATGACGGTAGAGCATCTGTGGCCATGCACAAATTTCTTAATACTGTGTACACTTACTTTGACTACTATTAATGTAACCTTATTCCTGTTGTGAATTATCATTGGTCCTGATGTGACATTAAATAATAAAACAACAAATCATTGACACAGTTTGCATTTAATCATACTAGTACAACAGTAGTCACCCTCAGAGGTTACTTTGGTTGAAAATAATGGATGGCAGACAATTTTCAGCTGATATGTTGGTAATCAAACTATTTAGTTACCTTATATATAATTGGTAAGGAACCACTGTTAAACATTATCTATAACTCTATTGTTGTAATGGAGTACTTCTGTACATGTGTCAAAGTCTAGGCACTTGCCTGGCTGCATTCAATAATTTAAATGGCATTAGATTTGTAGTATAATAGTCTGCAACAGAAGTACAAGTGAAACGTTCAGCAAAGTAATTTTATGCAAATTAGTAAATAATCAGTGTGCCCCTTAGGGATAATGAGCACCCATATGTTATATCAGTCTAAAATCCTAGCACATCATGAGCTGACACAATACTGCTTCAGGCTTGTACATCATATATACACTGCTCATAAAAATAAGGAAAAAGGGATATCAAGACGTTCTTTGAGTTTTGCATACAAGTGGCTTAGATGTTCTTCAGCAAGTGTGACGTTAATGTGGCAGGTGCAGAGGAGGAGAATGCACATCTACCAGATATGATCGTCCTGCATCGCAGAGGACAAGGCTGCTCTGGGAAGTCGTGTGTGTGGTGTATGATGTGTAATGTATTCCTCTGCTTGTAGACTGGACGCAACTGTTTTGTGGAATTTTTCAAGCAGGACTGTTCCACCCAGGCAGACAGACTGCTTTCTTATTTCAGTGCTGCATCTCAGAGGCAAATGTTACATTTATTTGACAGCTACTTACTCATAACTTACAATAATAGTATTTGCATGTATAGCCATGTTTAAAGCTTGAAATAAACAGTTCACATTGTCTGGTCTCAGGAGGTTAATGCTGAGCCTGTGTGCCGCAAAGCCATCACTTGATAACTAAGAATTTCAAATAAGATTATATTAATAGTAAACAATATCAGGGATAATCAGGGGTAAACACTAAGTAAATGTAAAAATTGTAAGGAGAAGGTTGGAGAGAATCCACATTTGATAACAAGATAATCATAGTTTTGTTACGTGAAATAATTGTGGAAACTACTGCAAGTAACGTCAGACAACAGAGCCTGCCTTGACATTAGAATTGGAATATTTAGATTCAATCATCTGCCTTCAATATTATAAAGACCATTTACAGATTTTGAGGACATGAGACACAAACTACACTGCTCACAAAAGGGGATATTTAAATTTTTGTGAGCAGTATATTACACACAATTGACAGGTGTTACTTCCATTTTAATTAATTTATTGATTAGATATGTAATTTGATTCTACATACAGGCAGCTCTTATTATAGACTAGTCATATCTAAAACATGTGTACTGGATTTCTGGATTTTTTTAGGGCAACTGTGGGCATTGAAGTCACACAATTTTGACTCTGCTCTCTCATTTCAACCTGGCATTTTTCTTTGGAAGAACAATCAATCTCTGTGGTTGACTGGCTGCTTGTGAGTATGTGCGTATGCCCTCAGCTGATTTTGGGGATCATACTACTTGCAAAGCAACGAGATAAATCTTGTGTATTCATTCTACAAAGATTAAAATCATGTGTTTTCTGTATTTTTAAACACTCCTCTGTTACAAAAACATTTTTAAGTCTTCTTTTTAGGGGTGTTTGGTGTTTGTCACTGTTTACTGTTTATATTGATATAGTAATTATATACGTACTGTCCTACTTAGAAACTCGACCACTTTGCAACTCATTAAATTCATCTTGCAATGCATTTTGATGAGAATTTTTTTTTTTTGTCAGCACTCATTATTTATTTGGAACTCAGTGTATGAGTCAAGATTTGTAACTCGTATGCTTTTTCCAGCAAAACATAATACATTAGACTCACAATAGCTCTGGCTCAGTGCAGATCTCTGCAAAAAGTCTGCTACGAACTTTCTGATGTAATTTTATATTATTATTATTACATATATAAAGCCTAGCAACAGCAGTGAGTTAGGTAAATATGTAATTTTTACATATTTATACAATAAAACCACACACGCAACATATTTCAGTTTGGTTATTTATATCTTAGTCTTTGGTTATTCACTAAGGACATCACTAAACATGAAACAGTTCCAGTCCGTAGCAGTCCAGGTTTCTTGTTCAAGACTCCACTGTAAAAAAATGCAATAGTGGCCATGACAACATATTTAACATGTGATTGTGTTTGGAAAGGATTTAGGCAGAAACAGAGGTGTGTAGTGATCGTACCACCTGTGTCTGGATGGGGGACCATGAAACTGTGGGAGCTGCTCATGCTTGTCGGCAGATTAAATGATCCTGTCTACTTGTGGTCTGCCTGGGCCGTCTAAATCCTATTCACCATGTGTGGACGTTCTTACAGAACTACTGCCCCCAACAACTACTAATACCTAGGTCAGAATGGCCGAGATGGAAGTTGGGCAGTTGGGCAGAAAGTCTTGAGTGCATCATAGAGGCATGTCTACTGATCTCTCACCAAGAGGTAAACTACCAAAAAGAAGAACTTTTATGGCCTCTCATGGCACCAATGAGTGTCTAATCAGACCAAGCCTGTAATAATTTATCTGCCAGAGTCAGACAGAGTTTTGCAGCAATTTGACAGTTTTATCTAGAAAACGTATTCTTCTTTTGGTCAATGAGTGTATATAAATAAAGTAGAAGTAAGGCCCCAAATCAGAAAAAGTTGGGACAGTATGGAAATGCACAGGACAAAATAAACAGCAAACATTGTTCTTACATTTACTTTGAGTTTAAAGCCTAAGATATTTCATGCTTTGCCTGGTCAACTTCATTTCTTTTGATAATAAACATATATTTCATATTACATGCATTTCATGCAAAATTGGGACAGTAAAACATTTACCACTATAAATACACATTCTTGCATGCAGGCCCTCACGTCCAGACTATGCAACAGCTTCTTTCCGCAAGCTATCAGACTCCTAAACAACCAGAGTCTGGCATGAACAAATGGTCAAATCAGTTACTGGACTAAATTAACACACAAACACGCTATTGCTAATGTTAAACCAACTGGATAACATTAGTACTGCTGCTAATTTTCAGATACAATATTTACTCCAGAGGCGCACAACTGCACCTTACTGCTCCCAATTGTCTTGTGTATTTATAGTATATTGTCTTGCGTATTTATTGTGAATTGTATTGCGTCATTGCACATGCTGCTGCACACATGCACTTACTACTATTTCATAAACATAAACGTTATTTCATTTCACTGTGTACTGTACTCCACTGTATATGGTTAAAATGGCAATAAAAAACTCTTGGCCACTTTTTAAAACACTTAAAAGCTGTTTTGGCACAGCGTATTCCAAGTGGGACTGTGGTGGATTAGTGGTTAAGGTAGTAGAATATAGTGAGGGGAGTTCCGGCTCTTTTTAGAAAGCTGGCTCTTTTGGCTTGGCTCACTAAAAAGATGTGTATTATCAATATGACTTTATTTATATACTTAACATAGAAAGTAGTGCTACAAAAATAAAATCTCTGACTGTATATATTATTTGAAACATCAATAAATCATCACTCAAAATATAAATGAAAAAAGCAGCTTCAAGGTGACAGTGTTTGCAAGTCTTTAACAAAGACTGGCATTAAAAATAACCAAGGAGCTCATCTTTGGGGGGTTGATCCTGTTTCTCCTTTTTGTTATGATCTGCCCTGTTTTAGAAAAAGATTCTCTCTGATGGGACAGATGTTGCTACCATGCACAGTCTATGTGCCTTTACATGTGTAAGACATGGGTAGACTTTTTGACACTTTCTGAAGCACGTCCCCTTTCATATAGGCCTGGGCTAATCTTTTGTCAAAGCGTTTTTCTGCTTGGAAGTGCATACATTAAATACTTCTAAATCCTTTGATGTCCACGATTGAAAATGACTGAAATCATGCAATCGTTTTAGCCAGCTGCTCATCACTTGTATTCAGTTTTCCAGGGGCCATAGCCTTTTGCAAAAACTGCCTCATAGAGCTCTGGGTTGTGGGTCTAGGTAGTTGTGTTGGTGTACTGGATGATGCTTTAGTCGTTGTAGGCGCAGCAACAGTTGCAGTAGGCACACTATCATGTTCCCTTGCTTGTTTTTTCTCTTCTAACTGAACTAGTGGATGAACAGTTCGCATATGCCTGTGCAGGTTGTTTAGGGAGCCTGCTTGATATGAAATATTAACTTTGCACAGTCTACACTGCCTTTGAACTGTCTATCATATTAAAATGTGCATTTCCTGCAGTAAAGAAAAGTGGTAAGGTTACTATTTGAGTCTAATAGACTACTATCAGAGCACACTGACCAAAAATTGCTTGTGTTTTTATTTTTAATTCTTTACATTATATCTATAGTAACATTTGTACTGTTACAGGTCTGTTGTGCCCCATATCTAATAAGCCCTGGAATCATTTTTATGATGTTCTCTGTTGGTGCTCTGGATTGGCTGTCATAAGGACTTGATGAGCATGAAATGTCACCTTTTCTGGATTTGAAAACCTCTCTTTAAGGATCTGTGACATCTAGGTCCTCCTCTTTGTCAGATGATTCTCCTTGTTCAGGGAAATATAGAACAACATCCTCTTCCTCACCTGCTCCTTAGTTTCACTGAGCTTGCTGTCCTCAATATCACTCTCCTGAAACTGATAACATCTAACCCAAACCCTATTTATAGATGGTAATTTCTGTGGGAAAGTTTGTGTTCCAGGTGGAGAGAGGTTGAGTAGGGTGTGTCTGTGTGTGTTTGTGTGTGTGTGCATATGAGTGAGTGAGTGAGTGAGTGTGTATGTGTATGTATGTGTGGTGAGGCAAATGCAGCCATATTTGATCCACATAGCAACCCACACCTTTTATATGATGGATGCAACAGCCAATAATTTACACCAATTATCACCAATGTTACTTTTTTATTATAGATATTCAAAATTTACTAAAATGATAAAAAAAATTGTCTTGTTATGTGAAATCTTGTTCCAATACAAAAAAGCAAACATTTCTTTTAACAAATCTAAACTTGAAAACGTGTCAAATTTGACCTGAACACAATATAAGGGTTAACCGAAAAAAATCGGCTTCCAATCAGGAGCCGGCTCTCATCGTTCACTACAAAGAGTTGGTTCTTGGAGCCAGAATGTTTGCGACCGACTCATCACTACTAGACTATGGACCAGAAGGTCTAGGGTTCAAATCCCACCTCTGCCACAATTGGGTCTCTGAGCAAGGCCCTTAACCTACAATTGCTTTGATAGCTTGGTCGCTCTGCATAAGGGCATCTGCTAAATGACATAAATGTAAGTGATTTGTCCCATTCTTCATCACTAAGGAGTTGTTGAATTTTTGTGTCAACAGCCATACTTTTGTAATGTGTGCAGCATGTGATTTTGCGTTGTCTTGTTGAAAAGGCATGGACGATCCTGGAAAAGCATATCTTTTTATAAGATCTCAGTGTACATTTCTGCATTCATGACATTTGCCAAGGGGCACTGACACAGCCTCATACCATGACAGAGCCTGGCCTTTGCACAGTCTGGATAAACAAGGTGTTTATGTTTTCCAAAAAAGATCACAATTTGTTTCCACCGTGTCATGGTCCATCCTAGATGCCTCTGTCATTAAGTGTCATTTGTTGTTGTAACTCCAAATTGTAGTGCTTGTCAAAGGTTTTCCAAAGTAGTCTCTTGCCCCAGGTGGTTATATCAGCTGTTGTTGAATGGCAGTTTTTGATTTAGTGCCATCTGAGGGATCAAAGGGTCTTCAGCGTGAGCTGAAATCACATCATTATTTAGTTTTTGAATTTATTACTAGCTCTAAATTGGCCCATCCCAAAGTTTATGGAATGTTTTGCATGTCTGAAAAGCAGGAATTGATGTTTCTTAGCAATTTCAATGAAGTTGACCAGACAAAATCATGACATATCTCAGGTTCATACTGTATGCAATTAAATAAAAGTCAAAGTCAAAAAACACATAAAAAAATAGCTACAGTATATACACTATATTGCCAACACAACACTGACCTGAAGTGCAGTTAAAGCATAGACATGAGGGGAAAAATTACACTCTGAACATGGATCCATTCCAGTCAATCTCCAGCTTCTAAAAATAGATTTCGCTCTGGCCTTTGAGCCAGATGGCAGAGTAAAGACCACAGATGCTTACTGCAATGATCTTGCTAGAACTTTCCTACTATTTATGATCAAGGTCAAGCTTAATAGGCAGAATCTTTGTTAATGATATAGTGATAAAAGTGCAAGCAAGGACATGGACATGTATAATTTAGAAGGGATTTGAATGGTAGGTGAAGATGTTAAAAAATGACTGTAAACGTCCAAAAAAATAAGTTGCTTTGTTAGTTGGTTTTGTAGTCTGCTTGTTTTGTGCAATGGGTCCACTTAGCCTTTTGTTTTAAAAATATAACCTCCACACATAACTAGCTAGAATAGCATTCAGTGTATGCATTAAAGTTTTCATTTTGGTTTTCTGAGTTTGTTTTGGTCAATTTAATATTGCTTTAACATTAATGGCAAATTATAAGTTTAGTCTTGGTAAAACCCCTAGCTAAACCTAAATTACAAAATGTTAAGCTTTTAACAACAATAAAGAATGTTTGGACAACATTGACTCTTCTTTCTGTAAACTTAAACTTCTGTAAAACTTATACATTTAAGGAATTCCAAAAAAATGATTTCCCTTACCACGTTATTTATTGATGTCTTGAAAATATCTGGGTAATGTTTGCTGTTGAGCATTATTTTTTGACAAAAGTGTAGCTGATGTGACAGCAGCTGCACCAAGACGCTACTTTGACCCAATTTGCCTTTCAGACAAGATTCAAAACATGTATCAAACCTCGCATCAATTTCAGAATGGAAAATTTAAGATATATCCTTACTGAGTTTCCATCATGTTTCCCTGCAGAACGGATTTCAAATAAAAATCCTGCCTGTACGCCTTCTGGCATTACTCACTGTGCCTTTCATAGGGTCATGAGTGAACATAAATACTAGTACCAAGGTGTCATATTGGTTTGCAATTAATAAGCACTGGACATACTGGATGAATTGGACATAAACATACCTGTCTGATCATCTGGTTAAATTAATTAAAATAGGTAAATTCTTGGGTTTGAGATTGGACATTTGCTTGATCTTATTAAGCTATGGCAGTTAGGATAGTATGTACTGTGAAGGAGTGTGGAATTATTGTTTATCTAATAATGTTTTTAGTCCTGACAGCATGGTATAGTACAGTGCAGTCACAAATTTTGGCACAGAGAATAATAATGGATGCCCCATCTGTCTCATCACAGAAATTTAAATGAACTTTGATGACCACTGACACTCACAAAGTACTAAAAGTGACATTTTGTTGACTTTTGCTTTATTAAATAAATAAAAGTTACTATATTTATAAAAGTGTTCCAAATACCATGTAATTTATTGAGTAATGGATTGAAAGTGTAAAAGCACTTGAAAGAGGAAAAGAAAATGCTAAGCTAGCAGCAGCCTGAAAGTGACCCGGAGAATTCATTTCCTCTTTTCCTTTCAGTTGGCTGTAATTATCAACCTTTTTAAGAACCATAGAGACTTATTTTCACTAAGAATACAGCACTATGGACAGAACCCATACTGTGCAGAAGCCAGAAGTAAGACAGTAAGACACACACACACTTTATGCATGCATGGTATGCACTTATACACACAAACACAAATCCACACACATATGCACACTCACATGCATGCATGGATACATACCTGTTACCCAGTGTCCATTCCTGTTACCCAGAGTTCATTGGTATTAAGTTGATTTTTCCCCTAAAAATAAACCACTCCTTTTTCTACATCTGGTATATCATTTATCCAATTGTATTTTTTTTTTGTTAGAAATGCTTACTAAATTAAAGAAACTGATCAACTTTGGAGAAGGTTTAGGTCTCTTTTAAACAGATAAAAAAAATGTGTTGTTGTGCATGTCCTTCAGAGTTGTTTTTTCCTTTCCTATTCTTATGCCTCAACCTTATAACCGTATAACTTTATAACCCAAATAAGATAATTTGGACACTTACAATGTAGTCACAGCTAGTCCTTTTATTATAGTTATATGTGAATTAGTTATTGGGGTTAAGCAGTTAGGTCTGAGGTTGTTTTCTTGGGATTTGTTTTGGTTTCTGTCTTTCTTTCTTGTATTGACATAGCAAGCATAGCAGGCAAGTTGCATGTGATTTATCAGTGTTTATGCTCGCTATTAATTAGAGCAGTTTGATAAATAAGATAATGGTGATTTGTTATTGCTTATGGAGTTTTTAAACATATCAGTTATATGTGCTGCATCTAATAAGGTAGTGAAAATCTTTGAAAGTTGGCAAAGGCAAGTAGTCCTTTATTTAAATTAGCACAAATTGAATGTTTTTTTCTTAAGCAGCAAACTTGCCTGATTGTACAAGAGTGGTTTGATCACTCTGCAATTGCTTGGGTGAGGGAGTACCCCTTGTGCTATTTGATATGATTTGATATGATTTGATTTGATCTCCTGCTGTCACCCGATCCACAATCACAGAACTAGCCAGTGTGCCATTCTACACTGTGGGATTGTGATGCATATGCTAGTGTCTTGAGTAATCTTTGAAATGCATTCTCTCTTATGGTTTTTGAACCCATAATCAACCTTGTTGGGCTGAGTATGTGGCCAGGGTTGCCAGGCAGGAGCATCAGTTTTGACCCATACACTTCTACACAGATGATATCAGCAGAAACTTTCCCTCACCTCCTCCTTTTGGCTAAGGAAGTCACACCACCAAACTGTAACCTGACAAGTGATGTGAGAACCTTTAATGGCAATAGAAGTCAATAATGGCAGTGCCTCTGCATAATTTGTTCAGCAGTGGTTTGAGGAACATGGCAAAAATTGTGTTGGACTGGTTGGACTAATCCACGGATGCCTCACCTCAAATCTTACAGGACTTAAAAGCTGCTAATATCTTGGCGCCATATAGTAAAGGAGACCTTCAAAAGTCCATCCCTCTGTGTCAGAACATTGGCGGCACAATGTACTTTTTCAGTAGTAGACAGGTAGTTTTAATGTTATCACTGATCTATGTCAAACATTCAATTGATTAAGTTTTACATGGCCATTGGCTAGAAAGTAAGTGTTTTATGGACTCAATTTATGGAATCAGTTATACAATAATCTAACAACTAGTTGAAATGTCATTGAATGTCATTAAACATTTCACAGGTATAGGTATTGGACTGGCAGAATTTTGTATAACGAAAATTGCAAACAACGACAATCTCGTACTGCTGCATATTATGATGTTTTTCCATGAAGAATGGGACAAAAAAAACACCAAAACACCTAAAACACAAAATTACTTCCATCTGTACCATCTGTGACAAAATACCTGTTAAGTGTGGTGAAAAAGAATGGCAATGTTACAAAGTGTTAAAGCTTTACATGCCAACTTTTTTTAAAAATCTGTTGCAGGCCTGAAATACAGGAATATATGTTCAATAATAAATACAATGGAGTTTATCAGACACACACGAAATATCACAGCTGCCTCATACTGTCTGCAATGAAGCAAAAGGAAGAGTAAGAGCCACTGTGTGTATTTGATAGGCATTTCCTGACTATCCAAACTTTGTCTGATTGTATAATGAACCAAATTGAATTGAGTTTTTTGTATATCACTTTGTCATTTTGTATATCACTTTTAATTTTCTTAGTAGGGGCCTACAGTCATCCCTGTAAATTAAGTAGACATGAAACAGCATAAAATGGGTACCCATCACTTTTCAGGTTGATTCAATAGTTGATTTGCTAAAATATTACAACTTACTAAGCACAAAATGTAAAGTATAATGCTGTAGTCATTAATGGGGAGGGCAGCATGGTGGCTCGGTGGGTAGCACCGCTTGAATAACAACAAGAAGATCCCGGGGTCAATCCCGGGGGGGGGGGGGTCACGGCTTGGGTCCTTTCTGTGTGGAGTCTGCATGTCCTCCCCGTGTCTGCATGGGTTTACTCCGGGTACTCCGGTTTC
>JAVSBV010056589.1:0-10724 GCA_033117975.1 Parotocinclus spilosoma
TAATCGGACCAGCCGGTTATTAGGACCAAAACGATCGCGTCCCGATGTGGTCCCATTAACCGGATTCGACTGTACTTGTTTTGTTTGTTTAAAGTTTTAACGCATAGGTTACGTAAAACCGTACTCAAGTACAACGTGGGCCACCTGTAGACATGGGAAGTGTCCGAAACGGTCCCACTGCTTCTGTTAAAACGTATCAAGACAAAAAAAAAATAGCTCTGGGCGATGTTACTTATCGCACCTTTAATCCTTGCTGCTCTAACCAAGAGCTCAGGTTTGGCAATTGCCTAGATAGTGGCAAGGAAACATTACAGGTCAGAGCAGACCACGTGATATGTTTCGGTCCAGTTCCTCTAAGAGACTGTCCAAAATATTTGGGGAGCACAACAAAATAACAGACCGCCTCGGGAATTGTAATCTCATGCAGACCGTAATCGGAGGAACTCCTGAGCACCGCACTGCTAACCGATTCTTACCGTGGCTCGGGCTCGGTCTCGGACTCGGGATCGGTCGTGCCCCCGCTGGCCGCCGCCGCCGCCTTCCTGCTGAAGAGCTTCTGTAAGAGAGTCGGTGCCATACCGGCGCTTCCTCCACTTCCACATCACACGCGGGGGAAGCCCGGTGATCCCTCCATAACGCTCCCGAGATGCAGTCACGTGGCCGCAGGTGAACCACGCACGCGTCGTAGTATCCGGGGGCGACCGATGCGCGTTCACGCGTGTCCTCGAAATGGCGCTCGACTGACCTCGTGTGGTCATTGGGGGTGCACGTGAACGTTTTTTCTTTTTTTTTTTTTCTTTTCGTAATTTAATTTAACTTAATTGAATTGAATTGAATTGAATTGAATTGAATTGAATTGAAACAAACCAATAAAGTAATAAAGGTCTAAAAGTAATATATGGAGAAATTTGTTATAAATCAGTTTCCCTGAAGGGTGAAAAGCTCGAGACGTATCAGTGATAAACGCTAAATGCTAACACACAGACACACAAAGTCTCAAAGACTCAAGCAGAGGACTGACCAGCATCAGATTCATGCTGGTTTTGCTGGTTGCTGTGGTGTTTTAGGAATCACACGTTATAAGAACACTACATCTTCCCTTTTTTTTTTTTAAATAATGAAGGTCCTGGAGGTAGAATGAAAGAAAATAAATATCTTCTTCAGTGTAGCGATACTATGTTGAACATAAATGATATGACATCAGCTCTGCGTTCTGAACTAATCCCAGTTCAACGTGTTAACATAAATGTTCTTTTCTTTATATCAGAATGACAAAATAAACATGCGTTTTAGAATAAACTTAAAAGTAATTCACCCTTCCCTCGCTATAAACAACAAAACCATTCTCCATACTTTTGGTGTCCTCTATTCCCTTTCTTTTTCACAGTCAGGGGTCAGGTAGACATCACAAAGTCCTTCTGCCATACAGGTGGAGACCGTACACGAGTCGACTTCACAGGCACATCAGGTGTCGGCACTGCTGTCATGGGCTCTGGATCTATGGAAGGGATGGAATGGCTGGGTGTGGAAATGGTGACTGCGACAGACTCAGCTGGTGCGGTAACTGGATTTGGAACGGAGGGGGTTCTGAGACTGACATCACTGTTGAACTTCTTCACATGAGCAGCGTTCCTCATTTTGGGTGGGCTGTCGGGTTGTTGAACGAATTACTGCGTTTCCTCGTTTACTGATGTCCTGCATGTCCTAACTGTACCACGTGCTCTTGCAAGGCGTCGGGAATCACGATCCTGCCTCCGGTTAAAGGGAATCCTCCGCACGGGCTGAATGACTCGAGTGACTGGTGTCTGGATCAATTTTCAGTCCGAGCTGGTAGTTCTTGAGTTTCCCCCAGCCCAGTGAAGACTTGTGGGTACTTAGTACTTAGTACTTAGACTTGACCATACGTTGGCGCCAGAGCAGCTCAGGATGTTCGCGTTGATTCCAGTTCTTACCAGTCCTAGCTCTTTGCTGGTTCTGCTGCTCAGGAGTGACGCTTGTGCTTGTGGCACCACGAAGAATGAAGCAGTGGCATGCCGTGGTGCGTTCGCCTAAGAGCGTGAGGGCTTGTTTGCTGGCATAACAATACAGTTTTGTGGAGGCAGGTTGCAGACTGACTTCAGGCCTGGCCTTCTGTAATCTTTAAACTTGGTTGCAAATGTATTTTTCAATGAACAAAGTTGGTAAGTAACAGTAGTTCTTGTTTGTACGCCCTGTCTAGGGTTGTTCCTGGCCCGCCACCCCGGTTTGGATTAAGTGGAAGATAATGAATGACCTTTTTTGGAAGTAGACCGCAATGTGGCAAACGTGAAAAAAGGGGGTCAGAAAGACTTTACACTTTGAGAGTGAAGCGCACGACTTTCGAACCCCACCCCCATTACAAAAACTGTGTTCAAAACCAGCTCGATTGCGTCATATTCGGCATTCGCACCCTCTCGCCGGTTGCAATGCATTAACCATAAACCTATGGTTTTAGTTCTTCTTCTGTTTCTTTAGCATACTGGACTTCAAGTACCCCTGTGGATGTTTAACGTAGACGATTGCCAGACCAACACCTAACCCAACGCCTTTTAGGTGTTTCCAATCCCATACATACTTGTAGAGCGACCGGTCGACCTAACCCTTGCCTTTTAATGTGCAAAAGCCCCCCTAATCCATCCACATGGATTGTTTTCCCTCACATTTAGGTCAAGGTTCTGACTTGGCCACTCGACTACATTTACATTAACATTCGTGTCATTTAGCAGACGTTCTTATCCAGAGCGACAATTGTGGCAACCCAACCGTGGCAGAGATGGGATGTGAACCCTGGACCTTCTGGGCCGTAGTCCTGTACCTTACCCACTAGTCCCACCACAGTCCCAGTGTTTACATTCATTGTCATTGTCGTACTGAAAGGTAAACCAACAGCCCACCTTAAGACCTTGGATGTCCTTTTCATGACTGACCAGTCGCACCAGTCCTGACTAAAGAACAACGTTTTCCCTTGGCTCCGCCCACGCCAGCTTTTTAGTCTTTGTTTTTTTCAGTTCAGTATCAGATCTGTCACGTGTCCCGCATAAACGGCAGACGACCAAAAGTATGCAGACGCTTTCTAAGTGAGCTCTGTTCTGTCAGTGCTAACCACCGGCCTGAAACGAAGCCCCGGATCTCAGTGGCTGTAACACATCTCAAAAGAGGATTTCGTTGCAATAGCGATGTCTTCACTTGACCTCGAGAAGTTCCTTCCTTCTTTCTGCAGTTGCAGTGAAAAGCTGCGGTCGTACGCTGTGTCCTCAAACTTCTTGACATTTACATGGACGTTTCGGAGCCCAATCGTGAGCAAATGGGGATCTTGGATGCTGATGACCATTCAGCTCAGCAGAAAGGTACACATTTGTTTCTATAAGCAATGGCTAAAGAAGTGTCTGTCCAGATATTAATGGTGTTTGTTTGTTTGTTTGGCTTCTTTACCATCTCAGCATCACACACAAGGTTATATCCATACACAAGTTCATCCCAAGACTAGTCATACACACACACACACACACACACGCCAATGCCAATTTAGAGACACCAATTAACCTAACGCATGTCTTTGGACTGTGCGAGGAAACCGGAGTACCCGGAGTAAAGCCACGCAGACAAGGGGAGGACCCAGACCGCCCCACCCTGAGATCGAACCCCGGACCTTCTTGCTGTGAGGCGGCGGTGCTACCCACCAAACCTCCGTGTCGCCCAATTTTTTTTGATTGAGCTACTTTTAAAAGAGCACCGAGATCTTTTGGCTCAGACTGGGCGGTCCATGCATGTGGCAGCAATGGAACGGCGCTTTCCACAACGCTAAGCAAGAAATTGTTCTTCTGATGATGATGATTTGAGGAGATAACGTAGTCCAAAGTAGATCCAAAGTAGAAATTTACAAGCTGGGTATTGTGAAATGGAAATGAACGAGTGTTATGGGAGAAGAATCATATACTGGAAATGTTTATTACTTCATCTGTCTGATCATCTAATCAGTACTGTCACCTGATCTGGACATTGGCACAACTAGCTGTGTTTATAATATCATATCATATTCCGGTGTGAATGTTTCAATGGGAAATGGTTTGAGAAACATCGCACCTGTTCATCACTGGAAGTAATTATCACTGCACTGACATTTTTATTTATATTCTTCTTTTTGTGTTACTGCACAATACTATTTTGGGATTTTTATTTCATTTGTTATATTTATGTATGTAATCTTGCTCTCTGTCTATATCTAGCTCCTGTTGGTATTGTGCTGATGTAATACACTAATTACCATCTGGAATTAATAACGTGATCGATCGATCGATCTGTCTGTCTATCTGTCTGTCTATTAATCTATCTATCTATCTATCTATCCATCTCTCTGTCTGTCTGTCTGGCTATGTCTGTCTGTCTGTATATGTCTGTCTGTCTGTCTGTATATGTCTGTCTGTCTGTCTATCTATCTATCTATCTGTCTATCTATCTGTCTGTCTATATATTTGTCTTTCTATCTATCTATCTGTCTGTCTGTCTGTCTGTCTACCTGTCTATCTATTTGTCTGTCTGTCTGTCTATCTATCTATCTATCTATCTATCTATCTATCTATCTATCTATCTATCTCACTGTCTGTCTGTCTGTCTGTCTGTCTGTCTATCTAGCTATCTGTCTGTATGTCTGTCTGTCTAGCTGTCTATCTATCTGTCTGTCTGTCTGTCTGTCTGTCTGTCTGTCTATCTATCTATCTATCTATCTATCTATCTATCTATCTGTCTGTCTATTCGTGAAGGATTAATTAGGTTTTACTTCGTTAGTACACGGGCTAAAAAGCTTATTTATATCAAAATGGGCCAAAATGTAAAAGATCTTTGCTTGTTTCTGTACATTAGAAATATCAACACCCTAGTCGTTCCCCTCCATATTGATTCCTGGCCACATAAAAGGGTACGAATTGAAAAAACTTCCTCAACCTGGCAAAAGATCACGAATCCGCCAACAAATTGTGCTTGTGCTGCAAAAACTGCAGCCATAGACTGTATAATTTCAAATCTGATGCCATCCACATTCACTGCTTACTCACCTACAGGCAGCACCATACTCATGAAATCCTAACACATTAGCAGTTATGAGATGGAAAGTGTGCATACTGTATATATACTCTGTGTGTGTGTGTGTGTGTGTGTGTGTGGCAGGCAAAACTTAGATCACGAACAACCCCAGGAAGAAAGTGGAGCTCATTTGCATAGCCAGCATGAGGTTAGTGGAGCAGTTTACTGTTCCCAGGAAAAATACAGACTTAGATAAAACAGACGGGACCAAAATATCCCTGCACTAGAGGCAGAGAGTCGGCCGTCAAACACACAGGAAACAAGGAGTGAAGGACTCCAGCCTGGTGTGTGAAACACAGACATGCACAGTCTGACTGACAAACCTTAACTTGCCAGAGACAGAAAGATTTAGCATTCGGAACCAGATGAGACTCTCTGGTTCGTATCCCATCTCTGGCAAGGTGAGCTTTGTCTGTTCCACCAGTTTAATTTAAGAAAAACCTCCCTAAATGTTATAACAAAGGAACCGTGGGAAGAGGTTTAGAAAGTGGCCCAACCTCATTGGGTGGCTTAGATGTTACTCATGAGAATTAAATAAATTTACGTCATTCATATGTTTAAAAAACAATTTAAATAAAACAGAAAAGAGAGAACATACTTTGAAAATATAATAATCACAATAAAATCATCATTATATGTGGCCTATATAACAAAACAAAAAAAAAAGTCATATTATGAAGAGGATAATAAAGCAGAGAAGATAAAACTATGGAATATAAGACTATAGTGCATATTATTAAAATATTGAATTTTATATTTATATACAAAAAACTTACTCTCTCTCTATACATGTATATATAAACATAATATTATATACCAGTAAATAATAATGTATTAATAGCAATAGATAAATCTTATATAATAATTATATAAAATATTATATTAAAGTTATATTGTTAACATTACATTAGGATAAATTTATGTACAGGATAATTTCAATCTATAATTTTGTGATTAAATCTATTTAAAGCTCATTATTAATTCAGTATTTATCGTGTTTGCCTGCCTGTCTGAACCCTGTTTGCATCTAATAAGTGTAACCCTTACTTTTTGGGTGGTACTTGGCCCACGTTGACCCGTACACAGATGACCTTGCGGGTCTGCATGCCCACCGAGCAGGAGGCCTCTGTGCCAGCCGTGCCAGCTCCACTGTGGGTGAGCGAGCCGTTGGCGGCTGGGACAGATGTATCTTCGATGCACTGGCCCCAGGGGCCGGTCTGCCAGTGGTAGACGGTACAGGGGTGCTCATTGCAGCTCCGGACCTCCTGCAGGGTGCTGCTGTTGGGGCAAGGGATTCCACCTGATAGATAAGGTAAAACATGGGTCAGTTAAGTGCCCGAACATCATTGTAGTTTTATAGCTGTATAAAGCGCATTAATAATTTTATATTTCTCTCGAGATCGTGTTTGTTTTCCAGTCTGAACCCTGTTTGCATCTAATAAGCGTAAATCTTACTTTTTGGGTGAAAAGAGAGAACATATTCGGACCACAGTGCTTCTGTTTTGGGTTACTTAACTAGCTTAAAAGCAGTATACTTTCACCCCTGATTGTTAGAAATCCAGTTTGACACTGGGTCTTGTTGAGAAGCTGATCATCTGTGGGACCCAGGTGGGGTGATTGTGACCCCTTACCGATAAGGGAGGTCTTAAGACTCCCGGTAACAGGAATACCCAGTGAGACATCAGCGGTTATCTCAGCAGTGAGAACTATCCCCGCTGTGTGCAATACTGCTGTGTTTGAGAACATTGATCTTCAGGATCGTAAGTTAAACCTTCTGTGGTTTGTTCATAAAGGGGTTATTATCACACCCAAAGCTGTGAGGACACTCGAAGAGACAAAAACATTTCCAACGTTGCATCAGTCGCACTCCATCATCTACTGACCCTGCACGAACGTTTGATCCTCCTTTATAATCATCCAGTATTTGAATAATTGTCCAAACCTAACAGACCACAAACCCCTGTTGAGCAAGACGGTGGTTCTGTACTGAACCCCAAACAGCCTAGAGTTATCAGTCCACAGCCGGTTTGTCTGGTGTTTAAACTGCCATCATTTCAAGCCTAATCAAGCATGATGCTGATATCCATGATTCATAAAGCCTCTGTCCTCCACGCTTCTATAAATACGCTCCTCCAGCCTGTCCCATTCTCCCTTCTGAATCAGTCCACCCTTTAAATTGGTCTATGAGAGGATCCGCCGGTTTGATTTGCTCTGAGACAGACGTGCAGGCCCGGCTCGCTCAAAAAACCACGGTGACTGGCAGCTCTGAGGGACAGGTTTTAATCTGGAGGCCCTCTCGCTTCTCCGTCACTCCATCACAAATCAGACGCTTGTTCTCCCGGCTCAGGCCACCTGAGGTTTGGCTCGCCTTGCACCCTGAGTCGCTCATTACCGCAGGCGGATGTGGTTTGGGTAAGATTGCCAGGATGATATAGGGTTGAGCAAGCTGATGGGAGAAGGGGGGATGGGTGGATGGGTGGTGGTATGGATGTGATGTAGTAGACGTCTACTCTACTCACCTAAACGTCTGGACCTAAATGGCTGCAAAGTTCTGCTCGATAAGACATTTATAAGTCTTCATGAGGATGTAGTTAAATCAGTGGTATAAATCTAGAATATATTTGTGAATTAATGTTCAGGTTATTTCTATAGAACAAGATAAAAACACATCTCAGGCCCGACCTTATTTGGACTTGGTCTTGTCTCGGTCTCGGGGTAAGCTGGAACACGCAAGATTCCGTCTGAGGTAACAATAATTACAGACTAAACTTAATTTCCAACGTTATATAAATCTGTCCTTTCTTTACATGCCTAATTAAAATCTCAAGTTTAACTAGTCATAGTCTTGACTCGGACTCCATGTGTCCCGGTCTCGGTCTTCACTCAGACTATCTATTCACGTCCATTTAACGTCCACAGGACATCATTTCCCATCCGAACTTCACCCGGAGCGTCACACTCCCTCTGCCAGCCTGGCATCCCACAACGCATGAATGCAAATAGTGTGGCATGGTACCCACCGTCTCCGTCATTGTAGGCGAGGATTGAGCGAGCTCTCGTCTGTTTGCCCTCTGTGTTTTTCCCCGAACAAGTGTGTGAGCAGAGAGACCAGGATGTCCACGGGCTGAGAACGCAGTCTTTCGGACACGGCACTGCACACAGCGCTGGCATGGGCAGGATGGCATCGCGACACAGCTGCCTGTCCACGAACTCACCTGGACACAGAGGGCAAAGAAAATCAAGCAACTGTAACCTGGCTTTGTTAGAAACCTGACCTACATCAACAGTTTGCAGTCGTACCACACACTCATAGCCTCTCAAAAAGAGAGGAGCAGGTTTTTAGGAAGAGCCGGGTCTCTGGGGGACAAATTAAGGGACTGGTGGTGTTACACAGCTGGCTAGCACAGATCTGGAGACTGCTTTTACACAACGTTTTGAGATCGGTTACATCACTGTTACTCAGGACCTGTTCAGATTCTTATTAATGCCAGGCGACACCCAGCACTCCTCCTGTACTAAATGTAAAAAAAATACCGTAAAGCATAAATATAAGGCATTTTATTGTATTATAAATTTAAATCTGTGGATGATCAAATATTGCCATTAAAACTGTGAATAAAAAATAGTAAAAGTAAAATTTAAATCGTAAGGATGATAAACAATTACACTACATTGTGAATTAAAATGGTCAAAAGTATAGACAAAAAATTTTAAATAGTATGGACAATTGACAAAAAAGCCAATATTGTTGTGAAAAACGTGAATAAAAACCATCAAAATTGAATTTGATTTGATGAAAAACCACTACATTGTGAATTTAAAAAGTAAAAGAGTATAGAAAAAAATCACAAATTCTATTGAATCGCCTGAAATACTGTAAATGAAAACATTTTTTCATTACTTACACATAAAAGGATAAATGAAATAAAAAAAAAACTATGAATAAGAAAATAAAAGCATGTGAAAAATGTAATAAAGCCTCTAAATCTCTAAATGTAAAAAAATGCTGAAACAAATAGAAATATTGCCAATGAAACAAAAAATACATTTATTAATAAAATTAAAAATATTTTATAAAGCTAAAAATAATATGTTGCCACAACAAAATTTAATGAAAAATAGGAAAAAGGGTATTTTGAAACAACTGATGCTTATATAGTAAATTAAAAAAGTAAAAAAAAAGGAATGAAATATTGCAATTTAAACTGTAAATGAAAATAGTAAAAGAGGAAACAAAATTAAATGTTGCCAAGAAAACTTTAAATAATTTTTGAAAATAAAAAATAAGATATTGCCTCTAAACCGACAAATAAAAAATGTTTAATTCAATTTAAATAAATGAACCTTACCAGACAAAGAATAATTGAAAAATATAATTAATACAAATGCTAATATCACAGTGACCATAAAAACTAAAGGACATTTTATTTACAGTCTATGTTTTTAATGTAATAAGGAAATAAAGCTACAAAAATAAATAAGCAAAAGCCAAAATAAACAAGATGCAAAAAAGCTATATTAAATATTTCAATATAAAGCCCTGGATGTTGGAATTATATTCCTTTAGTTCCACTGTACAAAATCAAAAAGACTCATGCTGACATCATTTCTTATATCTACCAGTTAGAGGTCATCTCAAGGAGCTTATTTTTGGAACAACCCCCACTGTCGGTCTCAGAGGGCCCCGATATCGACTCCTGACACCCCACCCAGCTTTGTTGGGACTGGATCGCTATAAAAAAACTAAAGTGACACAAAAGCCACTGAGTCAGATGACAGACTGGGACCTCTGGGACACAACAGATCCATTCTCATCAGCAGCAGATCAATAAAGGACCAGGAGGGAGTAGAGGAACGAGGACCCCCGAAACACACACACACACACACACACACACACACACCTACAATGATACCCAAGAGTATGTAAAAGGCTCATGTTTTGATTATTTACTGTCAGAGTAACATTATCATTTGATAATCGAATAAAAGGGAGTTTAATAAATTATAATAATAAAAAACAGATAAATCAACAATTGTACAAATAATGAGCTTATTGTAATGAATTTAAAAAAGTGAATTTATTACAACAATACTAAAAAATGTAACAAATTAGCATAATCCAATGCGTTAACATTTATGCTATGTTTAAATTTAAAATAGAATAATGCCTGTGACATTAATGCAGCTACAAAAATACTGCTGTAATAAAGTGTCATTTATTTTATTTTTTGAAAATATAATATTATTTAAGAAATTATTTTTGTATAAATAATAAAATATTTTTACTATTAAAAAAATGTATTTAGATAAAAAAAAATAGATCTGGAATCATTTTAATGACAGATCTGACATAAATAAAAATAAAATGTGTGTAATGGAAAAGATTACAGCAGTTTTTAGTGTGTTTGCCTCTTTAATTAAACAAAAAATTAAAAGGATGTGAATTTACTAGTTTTTCTGAGTAAGCAGACATAATACAGTCGATTCCGGTTAATGGGGCCACTGGTTAATGGGACCAGCCTCTTATTCGGACCAAATCCTAAAGTAGCGAAACAAATCCTATTATACACGTGTAATGTTATTCGCTTATTTGGACCAAAATTCTGCTTAATCGGACCAAAGAACGT
>JAVSBV010056600.1:0-10724 GCA_033117975.1 Parotocinclus spilosoma
TACACGTTCTGTGGTCCGATTAAGCGCAATTTTGGTCCAAATAAGCGAATACCATTACAAGTATATAATAGGATTTGTTTCGGTACTTTAGGATATACTTTCCGAATAAGTGGCTGGACCCATTAACTGGTGGTACCATTTACCAAATTTGACTGTATTTGTGAATGAATAATCTTGGCTTTATAAGATGTGTAATGAAAAAGGCGGAGAATCTAAGGAGCGCCTCCAGCTTTATTTGGGATTATTTTCGGGTTATGCATGAGCCCTAATGGCAAGGAAACTAAATCTAACCGCTGCATCATTTATAGACGACTTGCTAGTCAGGGGAAATCGATCAGAGTGAGTGCTTCCAGCCGAGCACAGTAAAGTCTATCAGGTGAACTGTAATCGGAGTCGTTATGGGTCGTGCTGGAGGTAGCTACTGGTAGTGTGGAGCTGAACTGTGAACAATCCATTTCCTCAAGTGACAAACGCACCTTGTAATCTCTCCAAACCATCAACCCTGACTCACACACACTCAGACCGCTATCGATTTCAGTCGCCGTCGGGTCGTTTTTATTTAAAAAAAAAAAAAAAAAAAAAGTCCTGACGTGCCGAGCCGTGTTGCTTCTGTTTGTAGGTCTTTTCAGATGAACGTTTAATGAACGGGCCGCTGTGGCTCTGCTGACGCCGTGCAAATCCGAGCAGCTCCGGTTCCGAAACGTTGCAGATTCTCGGCTAATTTCCTATCCTAAGCATACAGCATGCGTTGAGAGTCTTCCAGTGAACGCATCTCATGCAAAATTCATGGCAACATGAAGGGATTTGTTTAGACTTTAGATTTGTTTAGTGCCTGTCTCTCTCCCCAGCCTAACCCTTATTAAAGAGCCATGTCTGAATAAGTGTGAAAGCGTCTTTGAACACTGCATCGTAACGTCACAAACGAGCTTTAGTGTAACAAACCGCGGTCCTGTACCTTTTCCATTTGAGATCAGAGATCCTTCTTCATCCGTGCAAATGCTAATGAGCCATCAATTCCCTGTCATGTCGGCTTTGTACCTTCTGATTGGCTGGCCTGGACTGTTAACCCCGTTAGGATGAGCTTCCTCTTCGAATTGCTCCTTCGTGTTTCATTCCTCACATGTACTACCCTGTACATTAGCTTAATAAAAAGACCAAAATGCTTCCTGTGGTCTGTTTTAGTGATAGATGATTGTGTGTGTGTGTGTGTGTGTGTGTGTGTGTGTATGTGTATGTGTACGATACAATAAAATAATTTAGGTTAGCTACCAGTGAAGGGTGCAGGTAGCGGCAAGTTTTAACTTATTTTTGTTAAGTTATTTTATCACTTTTGTTTTTTACTTATTTTGTTACTTATTTTATCACTAACTGTTATTATTGATTAAAATTATATTATTTACTTAATTTTACTGTTACTTTAATATACTTTTAAGTATTTATTTAATTAGCATCTAGGCCAACCATGGAGGTCGGGTCCCTTTTTGAGTCTTGGTTCCTCCCAAGGTTTCTTCCTTCTACTTTCAGTGTTTTTCCTTGCCACTGTATAGTATATTACTGTATGGTATATTACTGTTATAATTTATATATATATATATATATATATATATAGTCACTATAGAAATAAATGTGTCTTTTTTATGCCTAAATGTTAAGAGTTGCTTCCAAAGTGCCACAAGGTCCCAGGATGTCCCGCTGCACATACAGCTGATCTGTTAGTGTCCCTCGTATCACTACTAGGGGGTGACTTTTATATAACATGGCTCCCCAGATCATCACACCTCCAGTTTGGGGCAGTTCTATTCGTTTGACTCATGGTTACTCCTCAGTTACACTTTTTATTCCTCCTAAGATGTCTGATTAAGCGAGTGCGGTTTGACACTAGCCAGCTTTTCTGACGGTGATCTTGTCACCATGTTATCATCAGGTCCATCATCATGACATCCAATAAAGACGTTGCTGTCACTTTGACTGACGGCAGCACATAATCCCTGCCACGCCAGCTTCACGCCAGCTTCACGCCACCTTCACGCCGGTTCTGCTTGTCAGGATGATACGGATTCTAAGGGAAGCTTGCACAAAAAAAACGATACGTCCCTGGATATTATTCGATGAGACATAAATAGCTGTTCTGACGTTGTTAATAAATCTGGGTCAGGCGTTCTGGATGTTACCAGCAGCCGGGTTTAGTGTTAGTTCACTTTGTCATAGATGGCAGAAACGGCCGGATAACGCGGCGTTTAGGCTCAGCGTATCGATTTCGATTTATAGAAACGTCAGCTCGCACCGTTCTCTCACTACTCTTGTCTTTTGTGCAGTTTGCAGATCAGTTAGGTCATTGCAGGCATGCTGTTTACAGTCCGCGAGGTTCTGAGCGAATGTGATCCAGTTTATGTGGACAAAAAGGAGTACTACTTACAATAGGACAGGAACGTTTACAAACCCCGTTTACAGCTTTGTACAAAAGTGGAGGAAAAAGGCCGTTACACTGAACGTGACTCAAAAGGGCGACGTGAAAGTGCTCAGACGAGACGAGTTTGGGAATTTCATAGCCTGGTTTCATTCCTTTGCAGTGGAAAAACAGGATAAACGAAACGTCCAAGTGATTTTGCTGCTCACAGAAAAATGCAAACTGTTATTGGGGACATCCAATTTTGGAATTAAGGCGTTTCATTTTCTTTAAATATTGAAATAATAATATTACAATAATAATATTGATATTTTCGGGACTGTGGTAGCCTAGCGGTTAAGGTGATGGACTCTGGAGCAGAAGGTCCAGGGTTCAAATCCTGCCAAGCTGCCACATTTGGGCCCTTGAGCAAGGCCCTTAACCCACCATTGCTTGGATTGTAAGACTGTATAAATTGTAAGTCTCTCCGGATAAGGGCGTCTGCTAAATAACATAAATGTAAATATTACTTATTATTGAATTAATTGTCCCAAACCTGAACGTTTTATAAGTAAATGAGGAGAGGGAGCAACACAGAGCGGAAGAACATGAAGACAAAATAGCTTTTACTCCGTATTGTTTTTGGAGAGGCAGACTGAAAATACAGGAGCAAAGAAATTAAACAAAGCTTATCTAAAACTACATAAAATAAGGTTGCATTTTACATGCATGGCGTCTGAAAAAATCCCGTTTGGTGTGGAGGATTCTGTCATATCACGCTCGCTTGAATAAATGTACAAAACAAATCACGATCACGAAACAAAAACTAGTTCAAACAGTTTAGTCCAAGTATGGCACACAACTGGATATCTAAAGTTTTACACCGTGTTTATTCCCAAGGCACAAGATGGACACGCCAAGCTAACACATAAACACCTTCTTACAGGGGATGTTGCACCAACCTGCCAATTATGCAAAACCCCACTAACAATTAGACACATATTGATGGACTGCCTAGAAAACAATACTCAAAACCCACTCAAGACCACATCACCAGGAAAAATACTAAACCTTCTGACACATTTACGTTTAAAACACCAGTTACAATTTGTTTTACCATATCATAGACTCACAACATAGAACACAACCCATGTACCGCCCTATAAATAGCCCCAGTGTGCTGATACGGCGTTAAACCCAAACAAACAAACAAATTCCCAAGGCTTTTTGATGTCACAGTTCCAAACCACGCCTTCAAAGGGTTCTTCCCCCTGAACCACTGGAGCTGCTGGTGTCTTCTGAAACCCAATGCTCCACGATCCACTTTCCTGTTGTGTGTTTTGGGGCCCAGCACGTTGCTAGACGATGTTAAAATAAAACATGCTTGACGTTAATCCCGGGTTTATTTTGAGCTTTGAATTCAGCAGATAACTGGATCATTATTAATAAGCAGGTCTCACTTTCGGTTAGATGGGCTGTGACGTTAAAACCCAAGTTTTCACCCCTCAGTGCGCCTGAAGCGCCGTGACCGCCGGTTTGGGTTTGAATAACTCATGTCCTGTGCTGCACAGTGTGTAATCCCTTTCCTGTCTTCCTTTTTACATTTCTTCTTAACTAACTTTCTTATTTTCTCTTTCTCTGGGAGCTTCACGTACCGAGCAGACGCGGGCAGGTCTGGGTCATGTCGGGCCGCCCTGGAGTAATCGCCCTCCGGGTTCAGGGGTTCAAAAAGAACGGCGGTTTAAAGTTCTGTAGAACTTGGTTTTCTTTTCTCACTTTTATTTGCCAGGCTGAGTAATGGCCGGCTGTTTGGCCGTTTTATGTTTTATGGAACGCTGTGAAAAAGCTAATGGTCTGTCTTCATACCTGCACGCTCAGAGGCGTCCTCCATGGTTTATCTGGTGGACGGAAATGCGTTATTTTTGTACTTATTTTAAATTGCGCTTTGAAAAAACGAAGTAAAATACGGCTTTGACGTTCCTTTAACCACTGTTTTTATTAAGTTGGTCTGCATTTGTTAGGATATTCCCTGCAGGAGTCTGCATGTCCTCCCCGTGCCTGCGTGGGTTCACTCCGAGTACTCCGATTTCCTCCCACAGTCCAGAGGCGCGTGTGTTAGGTGAATTGGTGTCTCTAAATTGTCATTGACTTGTGTATGTATGACTGGCCTTGGAATGAACTTGTGTATGGATCTAACCTTGTGCGTGCCGCTGGATGGCCACTGATGCCGTTAGCGACGTTAAAGAAGCCAAATAAATAAATAGTCCCTGCGACTTTTGTCTCGTGTTTGTGTTTCCCTGACTTTTTCCTTTGTTCCTCTTTATAGCTGCGGAAAAGTCATATATAGAATAGGTTTTGCTTTCATGGTTGTGCAATCATAATAATGTCTAAATATAGCCAGGGAAAACTTTTTCCATCATAACTAAAGCCAGTTTATGTAACTTTATAGAAGCTACTAGTAAATGTAAATAGCTAAATAATTAAAACAAGTTTTTGGGAGTTCCCTACCTTTGTATAATCGCTGCCGTTCCCCAGATTACAACCTAATAAATGTGGTATATGGTTTTGACCCTCAACGCCGCAGCGCTTCTGCTCGTCGTCCTACAGTGCCATTTCCACTTCATTAAACGACTTTTGTGTTTGAGATGAATCACGAGAATCCCAGACTCGCTGACCCGGAGCAGTGCGAAAGGAAAATGTCGAATTTTTTAAATCCTTGATTAGATTGAATCCTTTTTCACAACGAAGCGATTTGTATCACGGTGAGATCTGTAATAAGCTGCTAAGGACCGAGGTTCAGAGTCAACATAAGCTGGTGATTCATGGGATTTGGGAGCTCACCGTGGGTTATCACTGCTGTGGAGCGACTGGAATCGACTGAGTGAATTAAACATGATTTAATGCCAGCACAAGTGTTCGCCTTCCAACGTGTTAATTAAGCTCCAACATGCAGGGTTAGGAGGCTGATCGTATCAATTCGGTGCTTAGTTTATAACCGTTCTACCTTCCAAGATTATCTTTATTCACAGGACAAAGTCAGGCCTAGTCCTTATTATATTTATGTACAGTAGGTGGTGATACAGGCCTGATTAACGGCCTATTAATGATCAAAAGTTTGGGCGCTGTTCCTCCTATCAGCTTTCTGCTTTAAGGACACGTAACATCCAAGATATATTTCTTGTATATCCGGCTTTAGAGCAAACCATAGTACAGAGTCTGCTCTCTTTAAACAGTTAAGACTGTAAGCTGCTGGTTTTGGAAGTGTGCTGTCCTAATTCTTTTGGGTCTTAACGCAGTCTTCACTAAGCCTGACACCATCAGTGTCCATCACTGCTGGAGTGGTTTTCCTCTCGGGTGGAGATCCAAATCTTTTCTTTCAGGATGCTATTCTTTTTGGACATGCATAACCATGGTACAAACCTGAGTTTTATCTTTTACTCCGCTCTCAAATAAGTTTGAGCAAATCTTTAAGCGAAAAAATTGTCTCCTAGTGACGTAGTGGAATAAAAAAACTATTTTTAAGACAGACCTTTTAAACTGTTTGTTCCTTGGATGTTCCTACTTAAGAATCTACTGAGGAGGGAGGAAAAAAAAATACAAATAAATCTTTATTTTTCTGCACTTTTAAATTTCTCGAGGACTATGTGGAATCAATACGAGGAAGGAGAAAGAAATAAAAATAAGATTTTATTTTAAAATAACATTTATTTAACCTACAATTAAATTAAAGGGAATCTGGAAAAAAATGTAATGAACAGAAGAAAACTGTTGGCTCTTCACCGGAGGGCGGAAAAAGGGAAAAAAAAAAGAAAAAAATCTCTCTCTCTCTCTTTCTCTATATATATATGTATATATATATTACAATTAAAAAATATATATATTAATTATTATTATTATTATTATTATTTTTATTATTATTATTTTTTTTTGTTATTTCAACCATTGGTGCTGCGGCGGATCCGAGAAATACCAAAAAAAAAAAGACTGGCCTTAAAACGTTGTTGGATTTTCCCTCGCAAAGTTAAGTCGATTCTGGTAAAAGTAAGTGTTTTCTAGAGTGTCTTAACCCCTAAAAGCGCTGCTGAGGTTTTAGAAGAACTCTTAAACAGATCGAAAGGTGCGTTCATTTGATTACGTCTTAGCTTATTTAACTCACTCATTTTAGACATTTTTGATTCGCTTGTTTATTGCTGCACCGACCGGTTTGAGTCCAGGCGTTGCCTCGAGGGTAAGACGGGCATCACATGGCCCCAGCGCTTCATCAGTGTGACCCTGTGAAGGACTGGCAACCCGCCCATGCTATGCTTACTCCTACGCCCTTCCATTTATCACTGCGCTTTCCAAACCCATTTCTGTAGAACTCGACTCTGCTGCACTTTCAGTCCATATCTCTTTTTCCAGACAATGGAACTCCCAATGATGGGGAACTGAACCTAATCATTTCAGCCAGCGCTGAAGCAGGGGTACTTAAGGGGTGTATTCTGAGCACAACATTCTGAACTCGCCACGACCGGATTGGAGTGTAAAACGCTGTTTTGATATTTCTCTAAATTGCTTAGTCTGGTTGTAAAACGTGGACTCGATGGGATCGGCTGTGTTTGATATAAACCTTTGCTGTGCTGGGTAAGTCCGAGCTTAATGTAGCCTACCAAAATGAGAGGGGGGATCTAGAATTAGGGACGAGTGAGGCTTAGGCCAAACTTTTTTTTAATTGCTTGTTTCGCGGATCCGCCGACGATCATATTTGAAGAATACAAAAAAATATATGGATTTTTTTTTGTATTTCTCGGATCCGCCGCAGCACCAGCGGTTAAAATTTGTAATTTTTTTAAATTTTATTTATTTATTTATTTTTTTTTAGATTTTTCCACCCTCCAGATTGACTTTAATTTAATGGTAGGTTAAATAAATGTTATTTTTAAATCATTTACTTTTATTTCTTTCTCCTTCCTTGTATTGAGTCTACATAGTCCTCGAGAAATTGAACAGTGCTGAAAAATAAAGATTTATTTGTATTTTTTTTCCTCCCTACTTATTAGATTAAGCAGGGACATCCAAGGAACACACAATTAAAAACGTCTGGCCTTTTTATAGTACAATATTAAGTCATACAATTCAAGCAATGGTGGGTTAAGGGCCTTACTTAAGAGCCCAACTGTGGTTATTATATTATACTATACTATATATAATACTATATATTTATTATATTATATTATATTATATTATATTATATTATATTATATTATATTATATTATATTATACTATACTATACTATACTATACTCAACTCTACGTCAACGTAAGGGACGACACACAAGCCCACCAAACGTTCGAATCCGCTTGTTTTGTCGCTTTTGTTATTTAGTACTCTTAAAGTTTGTGGACCCATGATCCAAGCAGTCTCACCACATTCCTGTGCATTAATAAAAGTTACTTATATAAGTAAATCTTCTTAAAAAAAGTGGTCTTGTCCTCTTCTATCAGCTGTTACATTTATAACACAGAACTATAAATCTTTATTGTCATCCTATATGAAAAGGAAATAAATAAATATAGAAAAGAAGCACTGGCTGATGTTTTGGATGGTCATTAAACAAACGCCCTTATCCAGAGCGGCTTACAACCCATACAGTCAAGCAATGGTGGGTTAAGGGCCTTGCTTAAGGACCCAACTGTGGCAGCTTGGCAGGGGTGGGATTTGAACCCAGGACCATCAGGTCCAGAGTCCAGTACTTTAACCGCTAGGCTACCGCAGTCACCCGAGTCACTAGCGAATCATCATGAAATATCTCTGTGACTTACTCCCAATAAGGCCACATCAGTCATGTCAGTTCAGACCAGATCGACCCGAGCTTTAACGTCAATAGAGTAACGTGAAACTAATCGCCATTTGCTTCATATCTGTCAGTGACTGTTATCGCTTTGTAATCAGTATTGATATGCTAGCCATAATTATCATGGATGGCATAGAGCAGCCCGCTTCTGGTGCGACCGGGTCTAGCAGGAGGTCGCCAGCCTAATAAAAATCACTCTATTACAGGACGTTCTCCACATTGGCATCATTTTCTGTATGAGCCCCAGTAATAACTCCGTATGGATTCCTAAGTGTGTTTGGGAATGAGCTTATTTGTTTGGTCTCCAATAGGCACGCAGCGCTGCCTCTAGCCATAATATTGTTATTGCAGCTATGGGGTTAAAGGACGAGGAACAGACATGGCATGAGACCGAATTAAAGGAAAATGAGGCAGAGAAATCACAGTGTTGCGTCAAACAACAAAAACACCCACCGGTTAGATACGGACATATTCATACTTCCAACCGAGTAGCTGGAACAGAAAATGAAAGCAAATCGATAACTAATTGAATATAAATGACGAATCGGAGACCTACATGATAGAAAACTTCTGTTCTGTTGATGGGCAGAAACCAGAAAATGAGCTTTGAGCAGGTCCAAACACGCACAACTACGCTATTTACACAGGAGAGCAAAATTCATTACCAATACAAATGTGTGTGTGTGTGTGGGAGATAAGAGATACACACCGATGCAGTCCTGATTGTCGACGTATTTCACCTCGTTGACTCCTAGCCCCTCCCTCTGATACAGTTCCTGCTCCTGTAAGCCAAATACAATCCACACACATCAGTCAAATGCAAAAAATGGGCAAAAATATGAAGATTCCCCTTCAAATAACATGCATGCCCCATTTAACAACCATCTGATCAACGTTCATTTTAACGACCGTGCTAACAATTACAATAAAATGTGTTTTTGAAAACGGGCAGAGGTGGGAGTTTAAGAGCAGAAGTGCTCCATTCATGTGTGTGTTTCTGTTTTTTCACTTTAGATTTTGTTTATTCTTTATTAAAAGTTTAGTGCTGCACTTTGTAGTTCTAAAATTATAGACTTTGTTTGTCGGTTTTCCGTTTTTAATGCGGTTTTGCATTTAGAGCCCAGGTGGTAGAAGTTCTTGGGGAACCTGAACCCTAGAAGAAAGGAGGATGGGAGGAAGGCGAGGTGTGGACTCACCTCTTTGAGAATGCGCTCATTGAAAAACTGCTGCAGCTTCTCATTACAGTAGTTGATGCAGAACTGCTCGAAACTGTTGTGCTCGAAATACTCTATTGAAAAAAAATGAGAAAGAGCAAGAGAGGAGATAAAAGAAGTAAAAAAAAAAAGATTGAATGGAAAAGAAATGAAAGAGATAAAGAAGGATGAGATACAGAGGATGAAAAAGGGAGAAAGAGAGAAGCGTTTGAGGCTGCTGTGAGTCTCATGAATGTTAAGTGTGTCTCACTTTGAGAGTGGACTACTTCCACACTCCACAGTCCCGCAGAGAAAATAAGCAGCCGCACACACACACACACACACACAAAATCTCACCTCCTGTACAGCACACTTAACACACACACACCACACTTTATCACAACCAACTCAAACCAACGCAAATACCGAAAATGTTATGCATATTTACGAAATTTCAACCCTAAAAACATAAACCTAACCTATAATTATATTCTTAAACCCTAACCCAAATAAGCAAATAAGACAATGAATGAATGAATGAATAAATGAAGAAATCCTAAAACTACAACTAACTTTTGGCACTTTTCCTAAACCCTAGCAAACCACAGAACCCTAAACACTTAACCGTAAATTCAAACACTTCCATAAACACTTACCGAAGCCGGCGATGTCCAGCACGCCGATAAAATTAGCAGAGGACTCAAAGGGGAAGCACTGATTCACTCTGGTGACCACATGATCGAACAAACGGCTGTAGACGGCCTTCGCTAAGGCATCACGGGCGCTGTTCGCCTGCTCCACCTTCAGAGGGACTCTGACAGTCCCGAAAGAAACACAGACGTGGATTAGAAATCATTTAGAAAATATACAATAGAGAAGAAATTCTTTAACTGTTTTGTATCCTAAAAATGTGATCGATAATGTCAAGCATTTCAGATTTGTATCACAGGTATTGGAAATTTTTTTTTTTAAACATTTAGAGAATTCGAACCTCTGACCAGGTTATTTAGGGCTAAAGTATAAAGCGTTCAAACATCTGGATCAGAGCCGTTTTCCACATCTAAATATACACTTTATTATTTATTAGTATAACGTAAACATACATACATACATACATATATATATATATATATATGTATATATAAAATACTATATAGTCACCTGTGACTGAAACGAAATAATAGATTAATAATAAATAAGTGTGAAATCCTTTCTGATAAGAATGTCCTGTACACTACAATTTTAGGGAGTTTTTCCTTGCCACTGTCGCCCTAGGCTTGCTCAACTTGGGATTGGCCTTTTAGGAAAGTG